>JBBPBT010001311.1:57570-72257 GCA_037974875.1 Cicer bijugum | reverse complement strand
TTTATGCACTTTTCATATTGTTTTTGAGATATTTCTATTAGAGAATAAAATATAAACAAAAATATATTTAAAAAATTGACATATTTAATATAAAATTAGATGAGATACCAACTTTTAAATTTTTTTTTTTTAAATTTCATTAGGGGAGTATAATACAACTTTTTTTTACTTAAAATATGTTAGAACATATTGGATTATAGAAACAGATAATATAGAGAATGGAGAAAAGTGATTTCTCTTATTATCTTGTTAACGCATGTATATTACCTATTTATTATACAAGTGTTTGTTACGAACTAAGTAATTGAATTATCAACGACAAAAACTGACTGCCTAAATTTTATAAAACTTGAATTAATCACAACATTGTCCATTAATTTAGGCATTAATAGGCACTACCCCTTATTTTACTTCTTAATATAAAAAACCTATAATTCTCCAATGTTTTAGTCAAAACATCAACTAACTAAATTTACTTTTGTACTTGATCTTTTAGGAAATGAAACTTTACTTCCTTCCATGAGAGAGAGACTAATTCCCCCCACCCCCACCAAGTCGGTTGTCAATTAATAGCTTCACCTTTAGAACATAATGCAACCAAATTGCCTGACAATCTGCATACTCACAAACTAGATACTCAGCTTCACAATTAGAAATGACCACCACATGTTGCTTCCTTGAACACCAACAAATTTGTCTCCAAGGAATAAAAACAAATAACATGTGGTACTTCTTCTATCTATTCGATCACCACACCAATCTACATCAGAATATGCACTCAAGACACTGCAATTTTGATCTGCCACAGTAGGAAACAATACACCAAACTCCAATGTTCCTATGTGGTATCTTAATACCCTTTTAGCAGCAATCATGTGAGACCTTTTTGGTTTGCTCATAAAATTTGTCCCACATAATACAGGCTTACTATTACATATGTATCACAATGACCTAACTATTTGTTTAAACATAGTTGAATCTACAACTTCTTCAAAGTTTTCCAACTTTACATTTACTTCAGGTGGTGTGATTACAATGTTGCATGATTCCATGTTGAACCTCTTTAAAACATCTTGTATCTACTTCTTTTGGTGCATAATCAATCCATTTGATCCTTTGACAAACTCCATTTCAAGCAAATATGCTAATTCTCCTAAATATGTCATTTCAAATTTGCATAAGCCCATATAAAGCTTTATTCAATTTGTAACAACAACTTACCTCACAGACTCCAACCTTGCAACTGGTGCACATACCTCAATATAGTCCAATCCAAATTTATGCATAAAACCCATTGCTTTGTATTTTGCTGTCTCTCCTCTTGGCATGAGCTTCACTTTAAAATCCTTATTCACATTAATAGTTTTCTTGTTGAATGGCAAGTCAATCAAGTTCTAGGCTTTGTTGTTCTATATAGCTTGTAATTCTTCATTCACTGCCTTCCTCCAAACCTGTGTCTCCAAGGCTTCTTCAATATTGATTGGTTATGCATCATCTAACAAGGCAAAGTGTACAAATCCCGCATTTAAATCACATCATCATCTACTATAAGCTCACAATCTCTTAATCTGCTAGGAAATTCTCTGTCTTTGAGATTGTCTAAGAGTCTAATTTGTATTAAAAACTTCTTCTTTAGTTTCTACCTCTTGTCATGCATCTTCTTCTAACATCACTAACAATGTTACATTAGAACTAGAAGGAATATAAGCTATCTTGTTTTTCTAGTCCCAATATTCATTCTCATCCACAACCACATCTCTACTTAGCACCGTTTTGTTTATGATTGGATTAAAAGCTCCTCTTTGCAACCACGTCTCAATAAAAATCATTACTTCACTCTTGTCATGCAACTTTTTCCTCTTTGCATCAGGTACATGTATATAGCATATAGATCCAAAAATCTTTAAATGCTTTACACTTGGTCTCCTACCAGACCATGTCTCCTTTGAACCTTCTCTAATCTTTTAGTTGGACATTTATTTCAGATATACACTACAATATAGACTGCTTCACCTCATAAATGATTTGACATACTTCTTGTCATATTCAAAATTGTCCTATTTCTTCTATCAACAAGTCCATTACGACGAGGAGTATAAAGTGTTGTTACTTCATGTGTAATGCCATTAGATTCACAAAATTTCTTAAGTTCTTGTGAAGTATATTCACCTCCTCCATCTCCATCTATCCTCAACACTTTAATCATTTTTCCACTTTTTTTCCAGGCAATACTTTAAAATTTTGAATATATCTAAAGCCCCACTCTTGGCTTTAATCTAATACAAGCACATCATCCTACTATTTTCATCCACAAATGATATAAAGTATTTATCGCCTCCCAATAAAGAAGTTTCAAATGGCCCACAAAATTTTAGAATACATGATGCATAGCAATTAGTAGGTCTCATAGGCAATTGAGATTTAAAATATTTTCTAGATTGTTTGCCAATTAGACATACTTCACAAATCTTTTTAGGTATGCTAATTTTTGGAAGTCCTACAACTAACTCTTTAACTCCTAAATCATGTAAACTTCTAAAGTTTAGTTGATCATACCTCAAATGCCAAAGTCAATCCTTCTGCTTTATAATTATTGCTAACATGCACTGCACCTCAATTGTCTTGATGTTAGTGAGAAATGTCCTATTTTTGGAAATAGGTGACTTCAGTACAAACTTCATTTTTGAAAAATCCTCACTCCCTTTTTTTTTCGTGACTAATTTGATGCAAGGGTGGGGGAGACAAAACCAGCCCCCGCCCTTTTGCCATGCCTATTTGCGTCATCTTCGTGATTTTTTTGTTCTGATTATTTATTCTTATATCAGCTTTCGTCTACATAGTGTCCCCATTTTTCACAATTAAAACATTATATCTTTCTTTTATCATATCCTTCTTTCTTGCTACCATTGTTGCTATAAACTCCTTCTATTTTATTTGAGGATTCAACCTTATCATCACTCTTTCCTCTATCTTTGTTTTGTGAGAAATTGTTGCCATTCTTTTGAAATTTCCCTTTGCAATTTCTCATTTTGTCCCACTTTTTCTTTTCATTTTCACCCTTTGATGTTTGAGCTTGGAGATCTCGACTCACCTCTCTTTCAGAACTCATTTCAATCACACTCAATTCATATGCTTCAAGACTCCCTTGAAGCTCCTTAATTTTCATTGTACTGAGGTATTTTGATTCTTCAAGTGCAACCACAATAAAATCAGGAGTTAGAATTCGCAAGACCTTTTCAACCATCATCTGCTTAGTCACTTTTTCAACCATATGTATTAATTTGATTAGTAAGAGTCCCCAATCTTGTAAAGTAATCTGCAAGCTTTTCATTATTCTTCATATGCATCAATTCCTATTATCTCCTCAAGGTTTGACGACACACCTTTATTACTTTAGGATCATCACCATAACATTTTACGAAAGTGTCTTATGCACCCTTTGAAGTGTCAGCTTTTGCAATCTTCTCGAATAACTTTGAATCCACGCACTGATGAATGAAAAACATAACCACCACTCGTGACCTCAAGCACGTCTTGATATCCGAAGATCACGTTCATTTGGAGACACCATTTATTCCAATTCTTGCCATCAAGAATGGATAAATTAGCAGAAAAATGTCTATTTCCAGCTATATCTTACAAGTCGCTCGTGTTTGAATTTCTCACACCCACTCACAAAATACACTCACGCTCACTGATGCAAGATCATACACATATATAATTACTCAATCCAAACATCAAACCTAAGCTCTGAATACCAATTTGTTAGAACATATTGGATTATAGAAAAGGACAATAGAGAGAATGGAGAAAAGTGTTTTTACCAAGTAAGTAAATGAATTGTCAACGACTTAAACTAACTAACTTTTATAAAACTTAAATTGATCACAACAAAATACACTTTTTATTATATTAACAAACTTTGGAAGACGTATGAATTTAAGGAAATTAAGAGTGATTTTGCATAGTTGAAGTTAATTGCAACACAAAAAGTACATTAAAAAAGTGCACATTTTGGATTTTTTTCCCAAATATCCAATTTTGAATTTTGTTTTCTTTTAAAATATCCTATTTGAAATTAATATAGCTAATTTACTTATAATTTTAAGAGGTCGTTGGACGAAAATGCGACTATGTGAAAGATTTATTTTTCTCTTTTAGAAGGTCGCATGATGGAAATAGACCATCTAAAACGTGTGTGTATAATATATATATATATATATATATAACAAATAAAAAATAAATTCCATTAATACGTAAAATATAATAAAAATAGTTAAAAAAATAAATTATATTAATAAATCTAACAAAATACATTAAATGGAGAAGAATATATCAAATTTTAATTAACTATGTCCACTTAAACGTCTCTAGTCGCACATCTAAGAGGTTGTCAAATTTGTCTTTGAATGACTTGAGAGTGTTCTTGTTCCATATTAGTTTTTACATATAAATATTATTGGAGATAATGGGCTGCATGTACCTATCTTCATCGTTAACATATTGTTGAAAAATAATATACATATAAAATCACACTTCAGTTTGACTTCCATCAACAAATACCAAAACCATTAGAGGACATGAAAACCTACCATATCGACATGAAGGGTGACATTGATGTTAAATGGGATTGAGTTTGAAAGAAAGAGATCAAACATTGAAATGAGCGTGAGAATCACATATTGCAAGGTCGGTTCGTAGAAGGTGTTTTACTACACATCACAAAATATATTAATTAGTTTAGACAACACACCAAATTATTTATTTATGTCAAACAATATTTGTGTGATCCACATTTGCAACCGTCAACATATTCTCTTGTCCACTCAACCCCCAATTAATCCCACAAGAACAAATCACGGACCAAATTGCATAACTGTCTTCATCATCGTCTCACCTACGCGAACCATACATTCTATATTATGGTCTACAGACATCGCACCTACAAACCTCTACATAAGTTGCATATTATGGCCCACCACCGCCACATATACATACACCTAGTATAATGCATTGGTGATTAGCAGTGGCAAAATGGAATTGGAGGTAACAACATTGCAGGTATTTGGTGCATGCCAATGGAATTTGCGCAGGTTACTCCCTACTTTCAGCGGTGATAGTTTCTGTCCCCCGCTCCACTCTGCCTCCTGCTTGGACTTTCTTTTTCCTTGACCAGGTTAAGTTACTCCTTTTTACTAGAACAATTCATTATGAATATTATACTATACACCCACACCTAATCCTCTTCTCGAGAGATATCAAAATATAATATTACTCTTTTAATTATTTATAATAAATTTTAAAATTGATATTTTAGAAAATTTCAAATTTTCGAAATAAAGATTACATTTTGAAAATTTAGAAAATTTCAAAAGTTTTTAAATCTAAAAATTTTTGAAAGTTTCTAAATCTGAAAATTTTTAAAATAAGAATTTCATTTTGTAAATTTAAAAAGTTTGAAAAGTTTTAAAATTTTCCTATTTTAAAATTTTAGAAATTGTCATTTTAAAACTTTGGAATCTTTCGAATATTTTAAAAAGATGGTGAAAAAAATAAAAAAATTAAAAAAGTTGAAAGTTTTATAAAAGACAAAATTATATTTTCACTTTGATTAAGGAGTAGTAGGGTTTAGATGTAGGGGTGAAGAGTAGAATAGAATTCTCGTTCATTATACTTTCACTCGTAAGCTTGGTCCAATATAAATAGAGCTTTAAAAAGAATTTTAATTAAATATTTTAAAGTTTATAATATTATTTTAATAAAATTATTAAAATTACTTTTTTGGATATTTTATAATATTCTTTTAGTAATATAATTGAAGTATAATATTTTTTTAATAACTTGATTTATTATTTATTGAGGCAATATTAATTTTAAATAATATTTTATTAGTTTTAATTTTAAAAATTATGCGATGTATTTTCATTAAGTAAAAAATTTAGAGGCTTTTTTATGAGTAAAAGTTTCATTTTTTATAGAATTTTCAAGAGCAGTTGTTTTAGTGGCATATTATATCATCCGTTTCATGTATATACGTTTTTTTATTTCTTCCTCAAACCGCCAGTTTTATGATCAATGGATAAATAATGAAATTCAATAAGTCATTTGATCCCAATCTAAAAACTTAGGATTTTATATTTATAATGATCAAAAGAAAAAACTTTGAAACATTTTTTTCTCTATATTCTAGGTACTAACATATATAATGCTAAGCGCTGGAGCTTCTTCTGCGGAAGTGGTGTACCTAGCTGAAAATGGAGACGATGCAACTTTATGGATGTCAGCTTGTGAGCCTTTCGGTCGATTTTGTCATAAGGTGACAACATCAATAACTATCACATTTGTAGCACTAATTTGCTATGTGCTTCTTTCACTCATTTCCTCATACAAGCTGTTCACCAAGTATGATTCTCCAGCCCCAACCAGCCCCACTGCAACTACAGGCATTGACAACATTAATGCTACTGCTTTTCATGTCTGACACTTATGTTGCTGTGTTATAATATATTAGTACTTAATAACGCATTATCTATGTTTATGACTCAAAGAGAGATAAGACCCATAGGTTGTAATATAATTACGGTAGAAATCTCTCTATTACTAGAGAGATATGGCCAAATAATATTAAGTATATAATTGTAAAACATATGGTTCATTGATGGACTTAATTAACCTGTTTTACCTGTTACCTATATAAGTGTCCTATACGATTTTACTATATATGTTACGAGGCCACTCATTAAGAATTGAAAGATAGTTAGCTCACTTAGAACTATCTAAATAGGGATAGTTTAACGAATGAAAATATTTTTTGTCATCAAAATAATTAATTATTTTTTACATGAGATACTTATAATTAAATGGGATGAATAATTACTTCTATCATAATTAATATTTGATTCGTATCATAATGTTCATCTTATTTTATGGGCAACAATATACCGAAACAATCGTCTTCATTGTCATTTTCTAAATAATTGAGTCTTTTGAAGGGCTGTCTAAGGAAGGTTTTGAGGATTGGGTCTTGCGAGGAGTTGGGCCAAGAATTGAGTTGCCATTAGATGTGGTTTCTTCATTCGTTGTTTTTGGAGCCATGTCAATACAACTTGTTTTTTTGATACCAGATTAATACCCATGGTAAAAAGAATTTGGTAGAGAATAACATTAAAAGGTAAAAATGTGTTCATTATCTATTGGTTTGTAATGAGTTTTGTATAATTGGAAGCTACCTTGGACTTTCAGTTTCAAGATATCTGGAATGGAGCTATAAAATTTCCACCAATGGACAAACCTGAGGGATTTTGGAAGGTTCCAGGGTAAAGTTAAAGAAAAATAGCCAAGTATGACTACATTTTTGGTTTTGAATGAGGAATACACTGATCAGGTCGGTTGATAGTCTCAGTAAATGAAAGTTCTGCAATGATTTATTGTGGTTTTGAAATCAAGTGGAAACTGTTTTGGTGTGTAAAGGTTTGATCCTCATTCTGAAGGTGTGATTATTTTGTGGATTTTTGCAGTTGAATAGGCTAACTGGGCCTTCTTTTGGTTGTCTTGAATTGTTACATATCATGTAAATTCAAGAATAGATTTATAGTAAGGCTGGGGTTTTGATAAATCCCATGGTTTGAAAAATCAGCCTTTTGGAAAAATCTTTGAAGTGACCAGTTGAGGATTTTTGTTATAAAAGTGATCATCGATTGTCCAAATGTTTTGATATTCTGTTTTGACAAAATACTCAGATTTTGGTTTAAACAAAGTAATATGAGAATCATTTGGATTTAAAATACTTTTTGAAGTTTCTCCTTGTGGGAATTTTGAAATTATTTTACAAGATGATCCCTCTTGTGAAGGTTTTGAAATAATTTTTTGAGAAGGGGTTTTGGAAGATTCTCCCCTTTCTTTTCCCAGAAAATATGTCAGTTTTATTGAGAGAGATTCCATCTCTTTTTGGAGCATGTGGAGTTTCGTAATTTTTTGGAGTTGAATGTTTTCTTCAATTGAGTTTTTTATCTCTTGAAAATTATCAGGTCTAGTCATTTGTTGGTTGGCAAGCCATTTTTGAATTTGGTTTAGGACTTCATCTTCTTCGACGAGTTGTGCCCAAGACCTGATGGGTTTTATGGATGAGATGAGTTTTGAGTTTTCTTGTGGTTGGTCCTTTTGACTCCAATTCTTTTGGATTTTCTGGGCATCACTCAAGTCTGTTTTGGAGAAATTCTCTGGTTAGAAAATCTGGAATTGAGTTTTGATCTCCTTTAATAAATTCAATTTCAAAATAAAAAATACTAAGGATTGTTTGCCATCTGACAAAAATTTGTTTTGATGCAATGTTTTGAACATCCTTTTGTTAAACTTCTTTTGCCGATTTACAATCAATTTGAAGTAAATTTTTTTGATTGAGTAAATCTCTTCGAAATTTTATAATGCACATGACAACTGAAAGAATTTCTTTTTTGATTGTAGAGTAATTCTTTTGGCAATCATTCCAGTGTGCAGATATAAATTGTACAACACATTCTTTGTTATTTGTTTAAGAATACCCTCATATCATATATCTGAGTCAACAATTTTTTGGGTTGATGGTCAGCTAGATGCAAGCAAAGTATTTCTTTAATCTGTTTTTTTGATTATTTGAACTATTTTGATATGTTTTTCTGACCATGCGACATGTTTTTTCTTTAACCTATCATGGAGAGGTTTTGATATCCTATTAATGTTAGGACAAAAAGCTAGTACATAGTTTAAACTTCCTAAAAATCTTTGTAATTGTGTTTTGTCAAGAACTTTGTCAGGAAATTTATCCGCGAAACTTAAGGACCTTTCAATAGAGGTAAATGTACTATGAGTGATATAATGTCCTAAAAAACGGATTTTTGTTTGAAAAAGAGAAACTTTGGATTTTGAAACAACCATTCCATTTTTCTTAGTGATCATTAAGAATGTTCTAAGGTGTTTGAAATGTTGTTCAATGGTTTCTTAAAAATTAAAACATCATCAAGATAGACAATGCAAATTTTGAAAGTGGATTAAAAATTTCATTCATGATTCTTTGAAATTCTGAAGGAGCATTTTTTAATCCAAAGAGCATTACCGTCCACTCACATTACCGTCCACTCATGTCGAATTTTGAAAATATAGATGAAGAATGCAATTTTTGAAAGAGATCTTTTTTTTTATTTGGAATCAGGTATCAAATCCATTTTAAGGCTTTGTTTAAAGGTTTGTAGTTTATTACTAACCTAGGTGTATTTATTTCTATTTCAGAATTTTTATTTACATAAAAGGTTGTACAACTCCAGGGAACCTAGGTTTTGTCATTAGACATTTTTGTTCTAGGTCTTGGATTTCTGTTTTGCAATGTGATTCGAGATCATAATTCATTTGAATAGGTCTAGATTTTGTTGGGATTTTTTTATCAGAGATCTATCATATGTTGTTTTTGAATGGTAGATCTACCATATGTTGTTTTCTATCCCAAAATATTTGGCATATGTGAACAAATTTCATTTTCAATTCTTTTTTGGAGTTTTGAATTTTTTTGTTTTATGAAACTATTTTGTAATAGTTGTTCAACTATGAGAAAAGAAACATCTTGTTTTAGAAAACATAGACGTTTTTCTTTTCCTTTAATTAAACAATTTAATTATGTTTTGTAAATAGAACAGCTTTTAAAAGATTTAAATTCTTTCTTCTGGGTTTTTCAATAAAAGGGAAAATAATTTTGGCTTATTTTGTTTTGCAAGAAATACTCTTATAATTGACTGAGTAGGGAGTTATTATGTTAATGAAAGGAGTCCCTAAAATGACACTATGAGTTATATTTTCTAATAAAATAAAATGAGTTTTGATTGAAACGTTACCATTTTTAACGGAAGTTTCAATTTTATTTTTTATAATCATGTTGGGGTTGTTAGCATCAACAAGTTTTTCATTTGATTTTTGCAGAAATATGTTTGGTACAATGCTACTTTTTAAGCAATTTAAGTTTGGTCCCGTATCAAAAAGTGCAATTGTTTGAAATTTAAAATCTTCAGAAAAAACTAAATTGATTTTGATTAAATATGTTCTTGTTGTTATTATTCTAAAAAAACAAGAAATCTTTTGGGATTTCTTCTAAGTTTTCAACTTTTTTTGAATAATCTTCATTTTCTCCTTTTTCTCCTTCCTGTTACAGGTCAGAAGAAGTTTAGTTTTGTACTTGGGAATGAAGATTTTGAAGAATGTTTGAATCAATTTCGTGTTTTTGTTTAAGAGTTTTTAACTCGTGTTTTACAATTTTAATCTCTTCTTGCAGAGTTTGGATTGTGACAGGGGTTTGTGATTTTGTTCTTTTTCCTAAGATATTTGTTAAGTCATAAGTGGTTTTAGGAAGCAATTTTGATGAGGATGTGGAAGGCTGACTTTGTTTTGATTCAAAAGTATTTAACAACTTTGCTATTATTTCTTTTTGAAGTTTTGTATCTTCAACCTGTTTTATAGTATAAAAAATTAGTTCTTGATCTTTTGTTAAAATATTAATTGATTTTGAACTAGATTTCGAGTTGCTAAGAGAGTCAAAGGTTCTGAACTCATCAAACTGCAAAGGTTTATCATTTTCTGATGAACCTATTTCAGAATCTGTGAGTGTTTCTTCTTCAGAGGTTTCTACAAGTATTGCCTCAGTTTTTTGAATTATTTGTTCATCAATTTTTAATTCATTGAGTTTTTTTATTTATGTTGCAATATTTTGAGATGTGTCCTATTTGGCCACACTTATAACATGTTATTTGTTTCGAAGTTTGAGGTTTTAACTTATTTTGCAAGGGTTTCTTATAAAAATTAGGTTTTCTTTGATTGTATGAATTGTGAGGTTTAGGTTTTTTTTATGGAATTCGTGTTTGGCTGGTTTAGAGAAAGATTTTATGTGAGATCTTCTAAAAGGTTTGGACAAGATCATCCACAATCATTTGAAACATCTGTCATGGGTATTTCAAATTGTTTGCAAAAAGATCTTAGTTCTTGCCTAGTTCTTTTCATTTCCCATTTTAGATGTTTTTGGAGTTTTAGATCTTGGTATACTTTCAAACCTTCTTTTTGTGTGAAGCTTACCAATTCCCCATAAGTTAATTGGTTATATGGGATTTGGTTTGTTCCATAGACTTCCCTAATTTTGTTTCTAACCTTTTCTCCTAAAAGGATTGGGAGTCCTGAAAGGAATTTTTCCTTCAAGAAAGGTTGGTTTGAGTCTTCCCTAAGTATAACTCTAGTTAGGAAAGTATTTTTGTAATATTGAAATTCAGATAGTTTTTTACATTTGAGGTTTGAAAGGAGTTCAACATTCTTATCTTTTAAGTGAGATGAATCACCTATGAAGTGCATGCTGATTGTGTGAATTAATGTTGCAACTGCATCATGTATTGGGTTTCCTATCTCGTCGAGGATGAAAATTCCTTCCTTTGTGCTTTGGATTTCATTTAATATTTCTAGGTGTTGAGGGGGTGTAAGATGGTAATCCCACCATCCTTTGAGCTGGCCTGAGAATCCTGCTATTGCTATTAGGAGTTTAGCTATGGCTTTGTCAGGCATATTGGCTTGGGTTTTGTAGGCATTTGATGCCATTGTCATTTGTTGAAGGAATTTTAGGATGTTGTATTCAGACATACCATCTATTTTCCATTCATAAACAGTAACGACATTGAATTTAGATTGAGAAAAGATATTAGGCATGTTCTTAATTCCTAGGTCTGGTGTTGTAACCATGGTCAACGGTTGACCCTTCTGCCATTGGAGTTTGCACATATTTTGTTGTTCTTGTTCGGCTTCAAAAACTTGGTCTAAAGTCGTAACTGTTTTTTCAAAGGTATCCTTAGCTACAAATGGTGTAGAGGTAGAAGAATGTTTTATCCTACTAAGTTGTTCATGTAAGGATTGAGTAAATTCTGATTTTCCTTGTCTAAATAGTTTTTGGCTTGTTTTGGAGATTTGAAATGGTTTAAAAACTGAGTTTTTTTAGTTTTGAATATGTTGTCTCAGTTGGGGAAACAACGGTAATCTGTTTATGTTCTTTTATCTTAGTTAATTGTTTTGCAATTGTGTTGAGATGAACATTCGTAAAATTATTTTGTTGAAGGATGTGTTTAATATCTTTTTCTGAACTATCACTTGGGATTTTGAAAGGTGCAACTTCTATTGGCTTTTCTAGGTGTGTTATTATGATTTGTCTTAATGGTAGATGTTCAAATTGTATTTTCATACCAGTTGCCATTTCCCATTCTGCAGTTTTATTTCTAGTTGTTATGGGATTTATTGAATTTTGGTTTTGTTTGAATGGGTAAGAAATTTGGTTTTGTGTTGCATAAATTTCAAACCATTCAAAAATTAAAATATGAGTTTTATTTTGTAAAATGAACTCATAAAATTCATTCTAAATTTCTTTTCTTTGTTTTAGAAAGTTTTTGAAAAATCATGTTCTTTTTTATGTGTTTTTTGGGGCATATAAATCATTATGAAGAATTGTCTTATCAACTCTAAATTCTTTCTCTATGACAATTAATTCATTAATAACATTTTCAGTTATTGCAGAAAAAGATGGTGAAGTTGGTGGAGAAATGTTTTGTTGTTCTTCATTATTATTATGAGGTGCTGCATAGATTTAATGAGGTGCATTTGTAGAGTAATCTACGTTTTGAAAAGAAGCACTTGGTATGCTAGAACACGAAAAAACATGGTTTTGAATTTTTTTTCTATTTTATGAAGTAATTGTATTACTGAAGAGATTTTGGAGGAACCAACGTCAGAATACCTGACATTGAAAGTTCTTGAAAAACTTTGTTTTACCCTTCCTTCATTATACTGGATGACTTCCTTCAAGTTGTTTTTTGGTTTTGACTATTCAGGAGACTGTGGTTTAACAGTTCCTTATAGAATCCATTCATCAGGAAGATTTATATTTTTCCAAAGGATGGTTTTTGGAATAATAGTGTTTGCCTCTGTTAAATCAGTTTGTAAAAATAGGGTTTCACCTTTTTTATTTTCAATCTTTTTTGTTGTCGTAAAGGCTAAAAACATCGCTTTGTAGTGAACTTTGTAAATAATTGCTACAGGAATAAATCTTGTTAACATTTTGTAATTATGAGTTTTGATTTGTAACATAAGAGATTTTAAGATGTTTGGGTCTTTTAAAGATAAAAAAAAAAATTGGATAACATTCAAACCAAATTGGTCCTTGACATAAACTAGATTCAATTGTACTTATTATTGAATCTTGAAAGTTCAAGAACCTTGCATCTCGTAAGACACATAAGATTGAAGTGTTTAATCCTTCTCTGGTTAGAGGTTTGATTCCAACTTGGACAAGACTATATGTATGAAATTATAGTTCTTGTTGTGGTGTTTTTGAAGTGTTTTAAGAGAGAGAAGATCTATTGTTTCAAATGGATTTGTTAAAGGAACATCTTTTTCTTCTGTTTTGATTACCTAGTCGGTTTTGAAAATATTTTTTAAAAGACTAGATTCATAAGGTCCTTTTTTATTTTTGGGATTTGCCAATTGTTAATTGATTTTTGGAAATCTTCAATAGTTATTTATTCACTATTGTTAGGTTCCTTTTATCTTGGGATGTTTTGGGTAGAAGGAGTGGAAAAAGAAGAAGTTATATAAAAAAAATTATACCTGTTTGTCGGCTTAAACACGAGACTTACTACCCAGAAACTATTATTTTTCAAATTAAATTTACGAATTTCAAATATCAATAACCAATTTTAAATATATATATTCCCAATTTAATATATCTTTTATTATGTATTTACGATAATAATAAATACATAGTAAGAGTGATTTAGTAAAAATATTTTTTTTTATCTTTTATTGATATAGTTTTATTTTTATTTTTTTATTTTGCATCAGATGGTCCAATAAGTCGATTATTGTAAAATGGAATACTATTATTGCATAAAAAATGTTCTTTAGTATTTTTTTTTGTTCTCATGAACAAATTTTCATCAATGTAAATTTGAAAAATGCAATTACTTTTCTATTATATTTTTTTGTAACTACTCAATTTGATATCTCACTTTTACCACTTATTTCAATAAAGTATATTTTTTTTTATTGAGATTTTAAAATGATTCTAAACTTTTTATAACGTTAATCAAATTAGTTCATTCGTGAGTGATAATTGGTCTAATGCGACAACAAATATGAAGAGGGTAGAGTGGAAACTATGAATTTGTAAAGTTGAAAGCTATAAGTGGTAGTTGGTTTGCAAGTTAAAATTGTCATACAATTTTTAAAATATTAAATATATGAATTCCAACAACATATCTAATATTTTATTGAAATTTTTTTTTTGAGGTTTTATTATTATTTTTCTTGTTTCACTAAAATTTCTTTATTGTATGTTAGCGATTGGTTTTTTGAGATTTAAAAAAAAATTGAAGAATTAAATTTATATTTCAATATAAATTTAATATTTTTAAAAATTAAAAGAATAACATGATAATCTTTAGTTATCTTGTTATTATAATTTAAAAGATATATATTAAATATATATTAAAATATAAATTTGACTCTTTAAAATTCAACTTACGAACAATACTCTAAGATTCAATTTATTTTGATTGTTTAAATTCGTAGAATGATGTCAAATGAAACCATTTAGGATGAAACTCTTAGTTTAATTGTTCCTAATTAACTTATTGGGGATGATG
>JBBPBT010001311.1:22767-57301 GCA_037974875.1 Cicer bijugum | reverse complement strand
CAAAACCCATAAATGTAGTTATATTCTTTAATATAAAAAAAATTTCATCAAATTTGTAGCTCAAATATTCAAATAAACTCATATTTGTCATTCTTTATTTGATGTTGTTAGAGATGAAAATATGAGTTTATTTAAAGATTTAAGTTATGAATTTGATGAAATTGCATTATATTGAGGATGATAATTAATTTTATGAGTTTTGTTTGAAATTTTTGATGATTTTTTTTCAAATTTTGCAAAAAATAAGGATAACATTGTTGACATTTTAAAACATAAAAGATCAAATCATCACTTAAAATTAAAATAAAATACCAAATCGAAGAAAAAAAAAGATAAATGACTAAAACGTTAACTGAAATTAAGTTAAGGGACCACATATGATATTTAGTCTTCTTTTTAATATTTCATATTCTAAAAAATTTATGAAACTACTCCATTTTTAAAATTATATATCAAAATACCTTTTTTTTTCCGCTTACAAGTCGCCTTTGCAAATGACGACTTTCTTAAGGAAGTCTGTGTTTGCAAATGCGACTTCCTTAAATAATTTTCAAATTTGTTTTTTTTTCTTCTTCAAATTAACAATATATATATATATAATTACTTAATTAATTAATATAATTCATGTAAATACATAAATATAAATTTTAAATTACATAGATTGACTAGAGTTGTTTGTAATATTTTGACAATGTTTTCGAATATGACTAGTTAACCAGTATAATCTGCCTTTTCTTGACACGTTTTCGTTAACTTCCATTTTTGTTCTAATGCGAGTACTATTTGAACGACTTTTTTTAATTCTACGCATTTCAAGAACCCATTTTGCTTTAGTTGAAAGATAGAGACATGAAATTCACACGTTTCATCTTCCAACGGGTGAATGTACTATGATATTAGAAGATGTTGCATTGCTACTTGGCATAGGTGCTGGGAGTAAATCAGTAACTGAATCAACTATGGTATCACAAACATATGATTTTTTAGATTTGTTAGGAGTCATGCCACCCGAATATCAAAGAAAGGGGAATTTTATAAAATTAAAATGGCTAAGGGAAACATTTTCAATGTTAATTTATGAATCACGAGACGAATAAATGACTATACATTATAGAGCGTATATTTTAGGATTAATCGACGACATATTAATGTCTGACAAATCCCACAACTTAGTATGTATTACGTGGATACATTTGTTAAGAGATTTGCGAGAGGCGATATAATACAATTGAAGTTAAGCGTATTTGGCAACACTTTACAGATAATTACGTCGTGCATCTGAACTCGATATTATGTTGATCGGTGGATGTTCACATCTATTTCAAACTTAGGCATGGTACCATGTGTCATTTCTTGCACCAATAAGTAATATATTAAAACGTTATTATTTTATTTCTTCTTATGCATATATTAAAATACTATTATTTTATTTCTTCTTATGCATATATTACTAGCAAACCTATTATATACCTGTTTCTCTAGAGGCTCCACCTACGATAATCCAAAAGACAATTGGCTATGTAATGCATTTATATTTGATTTGTTTTTACATAATAGAACTGCATCAAACATTTAGAGTGAAATAACAATTTAAACTACCTCAAGAAGTTCCACATCCACCGAGGAACTTGAAAAAGTATAATAAGGTAGATTTGCATAAACAAGTTGACTATAATTGGGAATTATTCTACTAAAATGAGAACATGAAGTAAAATGAATGATAAAATCATATTCTTCATGGTCAACCTCTAAACATTGAATTTAAACCAAGTTATAAATACATGGTTTGATTTTATAAAAATTCTAAACGATTTATTTCTGTATAAAGGCAATTGGTTGATCCTTGTGTCAATCCATCCCAACCTCCATTACAATGTACCCAATATTTTTTTTCTTCAGGAATCAATTCCCAACACATCATAACAAACTCAAAATTATATTCTGACACTCAAGAAGAAGAAGAAGAAGAAACTCACGATGTACTAATGCGTCGCCAAAACCTTGTACGTGTAAGAAAACTTCAGCAATGTGGTACTGGAAATCACCTTCAACATTAATTTTATCATAATTTTTGTGAAATTTGTGATGTTTTTTATGAATGAATTATATATATATATATATATATATTTGTTAAAAAAATTAAAAAAGTGCTAATAAAATACATGTTATGCCGGTTAACTGATTATACTAAAAAATATTGTTCTGTTAAAGACAGCTCAAGTCGATCTATGTAATTTAAAATTTATGTTTATGTATTTTATGGATTATATATATATTGTTAATTTAAAAAATTTCATTTTTTTTAAAAATAATTTAAGGAAGTCTCTTTTATAAAGATAGACTTCCTTAAGAATGCCAGACATTTACAAAGGTAACTCGTAAAAAAATATATTTTAATATATAATTAAAAAATAATAATTTAATAATTTTTTTTTAGAATATAAATTATTAGAAAGAAAAAACGCTCAATTTGATCTGTAACATTAAACTATCGTTAACCTTTAAAAAAAAAAGAAGGGACCATTTTAAAATTTTGACAGCGAGATACTGGGTCGAAACAAGTAGATATTTTTGGAGTTATGATTGTCTACCTTTCAATCCTTTACATTTGGTAACTTTGTTTCTATCTCTCTCATAACCTATCATTATCTCTCATCCAAATAATGTTTATTTATTTAATTTTATTACTAATTTATCTTCTAAATACACTAAAGTTATCAAAATTACCGAACACCAACGTTAGAGAATCTATTTCCATATTTTTGTCACCTATTTTTTGTGGAAATTAAATGATACCGGAAGAAAGGGGTGAGTAATAATGATGAGAATCGTATCGAGGTCATGACACAAAAATCTGATGCATTTTCGTTTCTTTCTCGTGTCCAAATAACTTCTAGAAACTTCATTTCTCTTTCATTCTTCTCTCCCATTCATTTCATTTCAACACTCACCTCTCTCTCTCTCTCTCATTCATACCCTAGGTCTAAACAAACGCAAATCACTCACTGAAATACATTTCGCTACAACTACAAGGTAGGTAGTAACGGTTCTTGTGTTCTCTCCATTTTACTCTCTTCGAGCTCTCTGTTTTTGTTTGTTTGCTTCTTTCTATCAAATGGATCATTCATATTTTCGCTTATTTTTGTTTTAGAGCAAAGATGGGGAAAAAGAGCAACAAAAGAAAAAGGAAAGAAGAGATTGCTGAGGATTGTTGTTTCATTTGCAAGGATGGAGGGAACATGAGGGTCTGTGATTTTGGGTAAACTTTTCAAACATTCATTAATTAATGCATGCTATTTTCGTATATTATTATTATTATTATTTTATTTTTTTTTATTTTTTTATTTTATAAAATGAAAATCATATTAACTTTAGTTTACAGAAAAGGGGATAATTGTGAGAGGTAGTTTTAACAAAGAAATTGTTGGTACTTTAGATTTTATTTATTAAAGTTTTGTTGATAGATTTGTGGTTTACTTATAATTTTTATGAGTTTGATGAACCAAAGCTTGGTCATTACTATCAATAGTATGCTTTACTGTTGGATTATTGTGTGAAGGCTTTTTTTGCTGTGTTAGTGATTTTATTTTTTTATGGTTAATTGATTCGTGGTGCTTAAAGGGATTGCCTTAAAGCTTATCATCCGGAATGCTTGGATAAAGACAATACCTTTTTGAAGAATGACAATAATTGGTGTTGTGGTAAGCTACTTCAACGTTTATCTCTACTTATGCGACATTCAAATACACTTCTTTTACTTTTGTTGGGCTGTAAGTATTTATGCAGTTTATACTGCCATGACAATTGTCAATCTTCTATATTTCTTAAAAATGTGCTCTTGCCCGAGTTTTGCTTTCGAACACTCTATAATCTATACATTGTCTGAACCTGCATATCCTAATTATGCCAAAAATGCTTGAGAATATGTTAAATGTCTTTTAATTCTCGTGATGCTGAATGACTTTTTAATAATTTTTATAGGTTCCCATTATTGCTACATATGCAGAAAAGCATCAAAGTTCATGTGCTTTTGCTGCCCAGCTGCTGTTTGTGGAAAATGCTTCTTTGATGGTGAATTTGCTACAGTCAAAAGAAACAAAGGATTTTGTAGACACTGCGCAAAACTTGCATCTCTACTTGAAAAAAAAGCTGATGTTGATTCTGATGGGGTAAGATATTTTTCAATCATGTGTTATGTTATATACAGCAAGAGAAAGAAATAGAAACCTGCAATAGTATGTGGAATCCTAAACTCGAAAATCTTGCTGTTTGTTTATCATTTATGTGTATTTACGAATTGACATTTTTTGGGTTGCCGATGTTTGTGATTGTTATGCTGGTGCCATAAATAACGCAGGCACTTGTTCTCTGTTTTGGAAACATCTTGCAAGTGCTTTTGTTTTGAGGTGTTTAAAACAACAAACTTATTCTATTTATCTTTGAAAAAGAATCCTAGATTGTCCAACAGGTTTGTTCGTCACTGTACAGGTGAAAACCGTTTGTTAAAACAGTATCAGGAACCGGTTTTTCTCATTGTACTATAATTTTTTTCTCGGTTGCACTAGGAATTGAGTAAAGAAAGTTCTCCTCTTTATGCAGGCTGTATGCATACATTTTCTCTTTCGCTGTATATATTCATTATTATGTGCTTTTTTTATTAACAGGAAAAGATAGATTTTGAAGATCAAGAGACATATGAATGTTATTTTCAAGAATATTATAAATTTATCAAAAAAAAAGAAGGGCTGAATTCTCAAAATGCTCATTTTGCCCATGACTTCATTAAAAATGGGAAAAACAAGCGTGACTTGGATCCATACGAAATAGGTGAGGAGGAAGATGATTCTGGCGAATCTGATGTGAGTGACTTTCAAGCTTCTGATTATGATGACCTGAATGACACATCAGGAGTTAAATCGGTGAGGAGAAAGAAGAAATGCATGAAAAAGCTAAAGTCAATAAAAGGAAAAGTTGGAGATAAGAAAAAGGATTTTGTAGGATGGGGTTCAAGAAGTCTCATAGGTTTTCTTGAAGATATTGGTAGAGACACAGCCAAAGAACTTTCCGAACATGATGTTGCTTCAATAATCATCGAGTACTGCAATAGTAACAAGCTATTTGACCCTGAGAAAAAGCGAAAGGTCATATGTGATGAAAAGTTAAGGACTTTACTACGGAGGAAGTCAGTGAACAAAAACAACATCCAAAACCTTCTGACATCACATTTTGTTGAGAATCTTGAGGAAACAGATGATATCATCTGTGGTTCAGAAGAAAGGGATTATAATGAGCCGATAAAATTTTCCAGGTCGAGAAATTTGAACCCAACTACAAAATCTTGTCAGAACCTAGTTTCTAAAGAGCTTCCAAGCGGTTTTGCAGCTATAATTAGTTCAAACCTAAAGCTTGTCTACTTGAAGAGGAGCTTAATTGAGGAGCTTTTAAAGAAGCCAGAAGCTTTTGATGGCAAAGTCTTGGGAAGTTTTGTGAGAACCAAATCTGACCCCAATGACTATTTGCAGAAGAACTCCCATCTGCTCTTACCAGTAATAGGTATGTTGGTCGTGGCTAGAAGTTACTGGTCATAAAAAACAAGCATATATTTTTTTACGAAAAATATAGTAGATAATTTTGCTACCTTCAGGTATTTAAGTACTCTACGATACTGTCATATTGTCATTTTCTTGATCTTATTTCTAAAATTCTGTCATAAGTTCTATACAAGCATCAATTCTCTTAATGGAGAGCATCATACTTTTGTTGTTGCAGCTTTTAGCAAGATATGCTTGTTTCACCTAGTCAGCATTGTGGTATAGAGGAAAAAAATGAAATATAAAGAACAGTAGATATTGCACATAACTAAGTCATACATTGTATCCAAAACTTTAATTGGTAGATTTTTTTTTTTTTGCACATTACGAAGTCATACGTTATATCCACTACACATTTGAAAAAGAAAAATGAGGAATAAAATTGAAAGGTTTAAGTACAATGTTTTATCTTGCCATATACATTGCTGCAGAAGGTATTTAACAGTAGTGATGTTCTTTAACTAGCTATTGTAGTTTTCTGATATACATACATTGATTTATTATCTGTATATATCACAGGAATAAACAGATCTTCAAAGAAAGAAGAAACCAACCAAGAAATTATGCTCCGGCTTCTAAATGTGCCAAAAGGTGTACCTATCTGCAAAATTTCAGACGATGATTTTTCTGAGGTATTTGCACTGTGCTAATGCTAACATAACTTTCTGCTGCAATTTCCCCTGTTTTTGGAGACCTGGTTGTAAACGAAGTAGCAGTTTCCTAGTAAAAGTGGATAACTCATTTTCCAAACCATTTTGCTACAAGATGTTGAATATATTGTATCATTTCCTGCATCAGAGCATAGCTGGGTTTCTGATGTGAAGGTGATTATCCGTAATTGTTTTCAAAATTTGTTGATGTTATCTAATATGATTTGTGTATCCCTATTCTGTAAGAAAATTATGACAAGGTTCGGGATTCTGCTGCAAAGTCTACACTCACCCTAGTTGTTCGTGTATAATTCATGGATTCTTAATTTATAAGTATTTTCTGCAGGAAGAATGTCAAGATCTGTATCAGAGAATGAGAAATGGTCTGCTCAAACAGCCAACTATAGTAAGTTTGTTGTGTGTGAGTGATTTAGTATGTTTCAATAAAAAAAATTATGCTTCGTGATCTGATCAATTATGAATAAGGTCCCTGTAAATCTTTTCAGATTTTAATAGTAGGAATTATTATTATGCGGTGCAATACTATGCTGGCTGTACAAGAAAATATCTGTAAAAGAAAGGGCAAATGAAGTTCAATAATATAGTAGTAATACCTAATAAAAGTAATACATCTAAAGAAGCTTTTTTGCAGTACATGTACATCAGGTAATCATAGAAAGCTATGTCTCCACATGATTATTAGGGCCTGCTTTTTCACTTCCCGAGTTGATGTCAAATATAACATTCATTGATGTATAATGTCCTGTGATTGAAGCTAATATATGTCAATGGCATAGAGAAGGGGTCGGTGAACTGGTGGGAAGTGAGAAATTGAGGGGTTACATGGAATATGATGTAAATCACAGGGGAGGAGCAATATTACCAGCAGCTTCTCGAGAAACAGAAGCATGCTATAGATTAAATGTCACATAATTATGGCGTGTTTTGGCTTTAGTTTTGGGTTAGAACCTTTAATGTTTTTCAGTCATTTTAGACGACACTGATTTTATGGGCTTTCCCGTGTGTGAGCAATGTGTTCCTTGTGAGTAATTTGATATGTTAAACAATATTTGATTGGAGTTGTAGAAAAATGTGACCAAATGATAACCACCTGTGTTTCGCAGCTGGAGCTTGAGCAGAAAGCCAAAACTCTGCATGAAGATATAATAAAGCATGTATGTAGCTTATAAATATTATTCTGTTGTGTAGTAGAATCCTTTTTTTTTTTTTTGTTATTGTAAAGATGTATCTCAAAATATATAATTCAAAGTGCAATTTCATAGAGTCTAGCATGTAAACATGGGTTATGCATCATGAAATTCAACTAGGGCAAAATATCACTTACTATTTTCCCGCATTAAGAAAACTTACTATACATGCATAGAATTTACATTCACAAAATTGTGAAATTTACTTAAACATATGCCAGGAGGCGCTAAATCTATACATTGTACTGAAATATTTGAAATCTTCCCTTATGTTATCCCTTCAATCATTTATGCTCAATAATTCATTTGTCTAATAGATTATTAATATGTTAATAACTGCTCTAACATAAATATTATTGAGTATAAAAGAAACTCAGATGTATCATATTTTGTTACTGATATTTGTCTTTTTCTTCTGCTTTATACGGCAGTGGATCTCAAGGGAATTAGCATTGTTACGAAATCGCATTGATCTGGCCAATGAAAAAGGATGGAGGAGAGAATATCCTTTCATGATGTTTTTGTTGATGCTACCTCAGATTAGAAGCTAAAAGGCCAAAATATTGAGAATTGTTAATTTCTTCCCTAATTTAATGCTGACAGTTTGTGCCTTAACCATGTTTCCATACACTTGCTCAGTACATGGACTGCAAACTGAAGCTTGAGTCTCCATCAGAACAATCACGTTTATTAAGTGAAATTCCAAAAGTAATTCCTGAAATGGTTTATACCAATATGTCACCAAAAGATTCCTCAAGCGAAGATAAGCTTGAGCAAAATGATCTGCCAGAATTAGCCACTGGAGATACTTGTAACTCCAAACATGGTGGTTTTGATCAATGTATGGATAAGAGAACAGATGTTATAGGTCTGTCAGGCTTTCTTATTTATACTCCCTCTGTTTTCCTATATATCTATTGGGTGCTTATAAGTTATAACTACTTCATTTTTTAAAACATTCTGTATATAAGGTCCTTGATAGTGCATCTGTTATTATCTTCACATTCTTGTCATGCCATTATTTGTCATTTCATTGAGATCCTCTCTACAGTGACGGCTCAGGAGCCCAATACAATTGTTAGTGTTAATAGCTCAATAGTGCAGCAGTTGAGTCATAGCTCCAAGATATGGAAGGTATATATCAGGAAAGGGAAGAGAGAGACACATGAAAGAGACGTACGGGTAGAGACGGTTATGCTTAGTAGAAATTGAGCGGAGCTCAAGAAGAATGGAATAGGGGAGGTGGTTTTGAAGAGGGCAGGAAGCATTTTGGTTCAGGGGAATCAGCTTTAGGCCTAGACCAGAATTTGGCATTTGTGCGCTGCTTCTTTTAATGTTTTGCTTGTTTTCATTTTCTAACGATGTACTTTGACATCACAAATGTGAGTTCAATACAATATATCTCTAAAGTTTTATGTCCAAGAGGGTCACTTTCACTTAGTGAATTTATAATTTAATGCTGATATTTTATTTTTCGGCTCATATATTTGATTCACTATATCCTCCTTTGATTTGAGGTTCTTCACACAGGGAAAAATTCACGTGCCTCTAATTTAATTAATGTTTGTTGTACCAAGTATGTATAAAATGTAGCTCACAATATCCTGTGTTAATTTTCATGACTTAGGTCCAAAAACTCCAGTGAAAATTAACCATGATGATACAACATTTCCTACCTCTGTTGAACAATTGTTTGTCTATGGTGCTTCCCAAGATAAAGACACTTCTCAAAATGAGCTGATTCAATATACCTCAAAAAGGCGAGATGATCACCTTTCAGTTGCTGATCCTGTAAAGGCGACTATCAACGATGTTGTGGCTGATCCTGTTAAGGCGACCATCAATGATGTTGTTGAGGCTGATCCTGATAAGGCGGTTGTCAGTTATGTTGTTGAGGCGACTGTCAATGATGTTATTGTCTTAAGTGACAGTGATGAAGAGGATGTGAATATTAAAAACACTCCAGCAGGACAAAAGGGTGTAGAGAATCCTGATGTTTCTTTTTGGAATTGTGCGGGTGTTTATTATGGTGAAACAAGAGGGCCTTTTTCGATGTCTGTACTCAAAAGCTGGAGTGATTCCGCCCCTTCTCCCTTAGAATTCAAGGTCTGGAAGACAGGTGAGAGTGAAAGGGAGGCAATACCTCTCAAGGATGCACTTAGGCTGTTTTTTCCCTGATGTGCAAGTAAATCAGAATGAAAGGAAATCATCTCTATTGAATACATCACCAGTGTTAATATAGAGTATATACTTCTGTTTTCACTAAATAGGTACCTGTTTAAACTTCTGCTAGTGAAAAAGTACTTTATCCGTTTACAATTTGGAAGTGATGGGAAATTTGCCAATCTTTGTTTCTCTTGTGCACCTCCAACATGTTTTATTCTCTTGTTCTCCTTGTCATACAATTTCAGCACCAAATGACCAACATTTGTGATATTTGAATATAAAAAAAATAGACACCATATGTTTCATATCTTATTTAATTTTTATCTTGTGTAACATACACATTTCAAATCAAAATGCACGCCAAAACAAAGTGAAGTTTTATTGTTGAGCTTCTAATTGTACACATAATAGTAAATCAATGAATTTCACAAAATCCTAATGCATGATATAATTTCTTTTTCTTTGTACCTTCCATCGTGCTTTTGACTAATTTAGTGTGAAGTTGTTCTCTTTTCTTGTAACCCAATTTAATGAAATGAAAACCATTATTTTCAGTTCCTCGTTCTAATAAGTTTCCAATAATTTTATTTGTTTTTTATTTTTGGTGACTACATAATTTATAAAGCTGACTATGCTTTACTAATGGCAATCTAAATGAAAATTGACATATTTGTTGAGGATGAATTTGGTTTGTTGAAGCTGATTAGAGAATGAACAATTCATTAACAGGCAAACATAATTTTGAAATGTATAAAAAAAAAATAACATTAGTGCACATTTCTTTATACCCTTATTTTTTTGGATGTCACATTTTAATATCACATGTCTACATTTTTTGGGGGTTGGGAATGGGGTTTAAAGACCCTCCTCACCCAAGAAAAAGATGAGCTACCATATGGAAATTCGAGTTCTAGGAAAACAAGTTCTCAACCCATGCCCATTTTAGTTCTAGAATGAGTATGGCGTTGATGTTGACTTGTTGAGAAATCTTACAGACACTACAAATATATTTTAAGTACAACATATAGTTGCACTTATCAAGATACCTAAATTTTTATCACATGTTCTCTGAAAGTTGAGTAATATGCCAAACTCAATTGTCATCAATATGCAAATATGCATTAAAAACTCATGAAGTAGAATCTGAACAAGTTGCTCATGGTTGAGGTTACAACAAGAAGTTGAACGCATAAAAACTATTTAATTGTTATAAGAGGGTATTAATCATTGCTGATTTGAGTTTGATTCACCACACATACATAATAATCATCTTATGATATGACAAGTTTTTCAGTGTAAAATAATATAGTTACATACTGATTCATCAAACCTGCAAGGAAGTGGCAAAATGGAGAACATATAGCACAATATCATCAGAGAGATATTGAATATTTCCGTTTCAAAGTGGCAAAACATCATATCATGCTATTCTATAAAACTATGGATTGCATTTTGCATCACAATTTTGGTTTTCAACACAGCAGGAAATTCTTCTATTGATTGCTGTTTACAACATTTTCTTTCTTTAAAACTCGCAATTGCTCCTTCAACTCTTTGCTCTTTTCAAAGTTGGCCTTTCTCTTCACAGCTTTCTGTTGGAACATGTAAGACCCATTATCATTTGTCTAGAATATGATAATTTGGCCCATACACCTTAATAAACAGAGGTAATTAATAATAAATAAGAAATTAGAATCACCATCATAACTGAAAACTACATTCATAAATATAGTTTACAAACTTGTTTAGTAGATTCATAAAATATTACATCAACAAAACAACTACGATTAACTGATTACATCATAAAACAAAATATTAAAATCTAATTCCACGAGTTTGGAACCGATCTTCTGATGCCGATTTCATGTCTCATGTTCCTGCAGCTGCTAAATAAAAATAATAATAATAATTGGGGTGAGATAAAATATCTCAGTGAGCTCTAAAAATAAAAGGGAGGAACAATCTCAAGGAATTTCTTTCCATAAAAGTGCATAAAACGTAAAAAAAATAGTTATACATGTCTATATATATATATATATATATATATGGTGAAAAACGTATGCATGACCTCAAATCTTTTCCTTTGAAATAAGGAAAAGTCGCTCAATATCTTAATGTGGGTCACTAAGATAATTGAGTCCTGATTGGTAAAGGTGGTCTGGCCAAACCCCAATCAGCGTCCTGATTGTTCTCCTTTACCTGTTATTTCATGCCTGAAATAACCTAAATGTCCCACCGTGAATAAGACCATGCATGCTCTGATAAATGATATTGGACAAAACTTACATGTTTTGTATGAAATGCACTTATTATATCTTATATAAAATGTATCCTTTATCCATAACGATAATCAATAAATTAGGCGAATTCAGAACGTAAATCTATAGTCAGAAAATAGAAACAATATTAGAGTCGTGAAAGTAGTAACAACTTCATAACTCAAACATAATAAAAGTTATATATATATATATTCATATATAAATAATGAAGCCATTCAAATTTCTTAAGAATTTTATTCATTCTTGCAAATCACACAGTAGAATATTTTCAGCACAATGGTCACTAATAATTATCGATGAAGGGTCAAATTACTTTAGAAAATTCCAAAAATTTCCTTGAAAACTAACTCAATTTAAGGACATAATGCAATTCATCTCATTTCAAAATTTGAAACTTATAATTTAGAAAAAATCACGCACTAAGACTAATTTACACACGCTGTAGAAAGTCTCCATCACAAAAGTCATTAATAATTATTGAAAAATGGTTGAATGACAATAGAAAACTTTAAAACTTTTGCTGAAAGTAGGTAACTCACCTATAAACACAACATAGTTGGTCTCATCTCAAAATTTCAAATCAATAATTTATGAAAAATCTGATTCTAAGACTTGTTTACATAGTTTTGTTTTTATTTAGAAAACCAAACTTAAATACAACAATTCTCCTGCAATAGTTCTTGTAGTATTTTCATCAAACACCTCTCATACATTGAATATTTGGGATAAAAATAGAATTTTCTCTCCACTAGTAAAGAAAACCATATATTTTAAATGCATGCACTTAAAATCATCATTCTAATAGAAATTAAAGTAACATAACACAATTTCACAAACACATAGGCAACAACAGCAGTAACGAGCATAAATACAAGCATAATCACATTAAATATAGTGATACACATATAATTAAATTTTTCCTAATACATAATTCATTCACAAACATCACAACCATAAACACGTTCTAACTTATTTTCACCAATTTCAGAAAATGAAATCCCTAATCATAACAACAACAAAAAAAACCTTTCATAAAAAGAACTCACCCGTTGTGACAAAAGATAATGTTCTGATTAACTTGGTTGTTGAGCTCCCTTTTTGCTTGAATTGTCACCTTGACTCAAGTTCTTCAATTTTGGGTTATCATCGTTGAAGCTGATTAGTTACCAATCGAGACATGCAAAGTTTAAAAATGGGTGTGAAGACCTTTATCAAGCTTTTGGGTTTACTAATTTGAAAAAAATGAAAGAAAATGGGGTTGAAGATTTGGGAGGATGAGGGAGGTGCTTCACGGGAGAGGGAGAGGTAGAAGGAAAGAAAAAATGAAGAGTGTGTTTTCTGAATAAGAAAAAAAAACACTATACGTAGAGGGGAAATTATGCCATTGCCCTTTATTTGTCCAAATATTAAACGCCATTTCGTGTTTTTTTTTTAATAAATAAACAAATTATTTTATTTTTAAAATTAACGATTTTAAACATTAAATTGTTACAGAACACATAGATGATTTATACATAGGAAAATCAGATCAAAGCAAAAGACCTTTAAAATATACAAGGAAAGGAAAATAAAAGAAAATCTGAAAATCTCACTTCTTCTCTGAAGCAGCGATCTAATTTTATTTTCAAATCTGTACATTCGCCAAAGAATTTTGCAATAGGATGTTACACGTGACAATTTTGAAACTGTTCAATAATCTGCATCAAAGCGCAACCTGAATTAAACTAGGCTATGATATATTATATACTTCTTCACATTTGCAGGACCATACAACATAACTTTCAGTACCAAAGGAAAAAGATAAATTATCTAAACTTCTAAATTGATTAAGTCCACTATGGACTTCCAAGGTAAGAGAACGAATGCTAATTGACAGGGTAACCAATAACCTTTGATTAGTGGATTAAGTCCCATTTCATTATTGCAATTTAAGGCTCCAATACAGCCAAAATGTCTTTTATTTCATTATTGCAATTTAAGGCTCCAATACTGCCAAATATACATCGACTAATAGCCTTTATTGGCATGGAAATATATCTTATTGTAGTACCGATACTTCGGATTGAAGGTGTGTTTGATATTCAACACATGTCAGATACACGTGCTGGGGTTCAACACAGAAATGAGACTCATAATATCTTGTTCCATTCAATTATTTCTATATACTTAAATTATTATAGGTGTCTACATGTCAATATTAGTGCATCAGTGCTTCATAGTTCACAGGTCATAAGCAACAAGCACTTTAGTAGTACAACATACAATATTAAGAATAACAATAAGAACACTGATAATTCTACTAGCAAATAATTAAACATTTTTTTTGAAAGAAGGTGATGAAACAAACTCACTTCAGCGCACATAGGGTGTTTGTGCAATGTTAGAGGAGGATGCATCTTCTCACAACCAAATCAATCAGCAAAACCTTCTCCTACAATTCAACTACCACACTATTTAGTTTCCTTCATAGCACAACAAACTGCTAGAAACAACTAAATTGTAATTGACCTAGAGGGAAATTAATTCAGAAGAGCAAAACTTTGAAATTTACGATAGCCAAATATTAGAATAAAGGAAGAAAAGAAAAGCGAATCGAGCAGGGAGTAATCCAATGAAAAAAGGAAAATAAAACTCATAATTTGAAATCTAGTATGGAATATAATATGAACTCGAGAGATGAACAATTGCGACGGAAGGGTAAAATCAGACTTTCAGAGGGCGGTGCTGCCAGTGAGAAGAAGGAAGCAAGCTCAGCCCCTAAATTGTAATTATTTTGTTTTAGTTCTTGTTTAACCATGAATGAGGAAATTACCAATTCAGTTATAGAAAATCGACAATTATTTTCGCAATTTTAATTCCCACACCCCTCATTTTACTTCTCACACCCCTTAATTTTTTTTAAACTCAAAATACTCAAATTGCCCTTCCCTCTTTATTCAATTAACCACTATTATCTTCATCTTCATTACCTACCAACTTCAACCTTCTTCATTATTCTTCAATCATTTTGATACATTTGATGTTCAATAAACTTGAATCATTTTAAACATCTTCATTATTTTCATCATCTTCATCATTTCAGTGAATGAAATCAACTAGGTATGTATTTTGCAGCTGATGTTTTTTTTCCATATATGAGTTTCGTACGTGAACTCAATTCGCGTATATTCACGTGAACTTAATTCACGTAGCTTATGAAAGAAAGAAATTTTAGAATTTACGTGAATTAGGTTGACGTACACCTACGTGAATTTAATTTGCGCATAGTAATAGAGGTTTCATATTGATGTTACATACGTGAACTGAGAATACGTATGCGTACGTGAACTCAAAGCACGTAGCATACATGTGAACTGAATTTACGTATACATACGTGAACTTAGCTCACGTAAGGAAAGAAATTTTTTGACATGTCATACGTACGCGAATTCAGTTCACGTAGGCTCACTTAAATTGATTTCACGTATGTGATACGTGAACTCAGTTCACGTAGGCCTACACAATCTCAGTTCACGTAAATGCAATAAACATGACATTTTCAATTTTATATTTTGTTTAAGAATTGTTATATTATATTAATGTAATTTATTGGATGCAGTTAAATGGATGAAGGGGGAGACAACAGTGACGAAATATATGAAGGTTTGGAAGGTTTAGAAGCTGATGTTTTTGAAGAAATGTATGATGATTTGGATCGTGATTTTGAAGAAATGTGTGATGATGTGGAACCTAATTTTGGCGCTATGAATGACGGAGTTGAAGATGTTATGATTGATTTGACTGATATGTTTACAACCGGCATGATGTTTGATACACAAGATGACTTATTGAAATGAGCTAGAAAAGTTGGAATGGAAAATGGAATTGTTGTTGTGATTTTTAGATATGAAACTGCGACTACACGACCAAGAACAAAGACAAAATTAATTGGGCCCATTCAAACACGTCTATCGATATAGGAAAGTAGAGGGTTCAGATGAGTTGAGGGACATCTTTTGGGCCCATTCAAACGCTATCACTCTTGTAAATAATTTTCACATAATATTGATTATGGATAACACTTACAAGACCTGTTGATATCGAATGCCATTACTTGAGATTATTGGTGTTACATATACTGAAATGACATTTTGTGTGGGATTTGCATATCTATAGTCTGAGCGTGTTGATAATTCATAATTGATTTATAATTTTATTTAATTTAACAGGTTTACTTAAAGTCTTATTCTTCTATACCACCAACAAGTAATTTGTGGAAAAGATATGGCAACGAAGAAGCACGACAATGGGAGAATATTTACAGGGATCAGATGCAACATTGGTTGCAGATATTTGCAGAAACTATAAATGAAGTTATTGTAAACTGAATTGATAACATGTAATGAAGTTGTTTGATTAATTAATGTGTTTAATTAATTCATTTGTTTATTTAATTAACTTGTTTAATTATTTTTTTTCCAAATCCAAAATAGATATCATAAAATAGAGATCCAAAATTCAAATCTAACATACATATCAAAAATAGATATTCAATACGAAATACAAATTCAAATCCTAAGTCTGCCTATGTCTCCTACGGTATGGCACTACATTAGTCCAATCTCTACCACCACCCCTCTGAGATCGCAATATCAAAATTAATTCATTGACGAGTGCGATGCCATCAGGTAATACCAGTTGTCGACCAAAAAGCTTCTCTACAATTTGTTTTGCCCGACGCTGCATTAAAAAACATATTAATTAATTAAATGATTAATAATATTAATAAAGTAATAAATTAAAGTTATATGAATTTACCGTTGTGACATCTAGAGCATGATCATCATCGGCAGGTTATGCAATCGAAGGAGCTACATAGACTGGTTCTCTACGAATGATATATGGATGAGAAATCCGACGAAACCAGTCCATGTACTCATTTGCGCACTCTGCGGGTGTCCAACATATGTCATCAACATCAATCTCATCCAGTGCTTTCCTAAATGGAATAACCAAACCTTTATCCTGTTTTGGCTTTCATCTAAGTGCTCTCGGATATTCCTTATCATAAGTCTGAGATAGTCGAAAATAATTCGCACACAATGTTAGAAAATGCTCATACACCCACGTCTGCACATATGTAATAACATATTCATAAATCAGTAAAGCAACAAACCACAAAATCAGGAAATAAATCAAACAAGGAAAGCAAGCGCAAATACCTGTAATAGTGTCATATATCCGGATACCGTCCTAGTCTGATGCATGCTCGCTTCTCGAAGATTGTTGTACAGGTAAGCAAGCGCAACAACACCCCATGCATATCCTCCACATGAGTTGAGGTCTCTGAAGCATTCAAGGTAGGCAACACTCACTGCGAAGGCACTCTTGTTGTTGAACAAGGTGCAACCCACCAAAAATAAAAGAAATGCCATCGCAACCATCTGCCAATGCTGATCTGTACATCGCTGATGCTATACGTCGAACAACCAACTATATCAAATAGTGTTATGGGTGATATGACTTCTAATGTTTTAAAACGTATATGACAGTTTATATGGAAATTCCAAAATTACAAAGCAGTTTAACAAAATGCAATTTTATTAAGCAAGAATCAATCACAGTCCCAAGTTTGTTTCTAAGCGAAGGTTCACAAGTACATGTATGATCAAATAACTAGTGCAACGGATACTTTATTTGTTAAGCAGATTGATCAAGATACAAACATGCCAATTTAACAATTCAAGCAATATCAATTAATCCAGAATTATGGCTAACACATGCAATCAAGATTAATCAAACAATCATACAATGCAAGAATAAAATAAGGAGTAAGGGATAGAAAAACGTGCACCGTGATTTTTATACTGGTTCAGCAGTCTTTGTGACGGCCTACATCCAGTCCCGAATTCAACTGATTTCGGCATTTTCAATAGAATCTTGTAGAGTGTTTTACAGATGTTCCAGCGCTCCCGACCTATCAATCTTAAAACTCTCTCCCTATTCTATTTTTCACAACCACTGTATCCCAGAGTACTTCTCCGAACTCTTCCAAGATCACAACAAAGTTTCTTCTTGATGAGCCCTCTCAACAACGAAGATAACTACCAGCTTCACTGCTGGATTTTTCTTAGTTCTTTATTTACAGAATATTTGTTACAGAAAATCTAAAAAGAGATATATAGAATTTGTATCAAGTAGTCTTCTTCTCAAGTAGTCTTTTTCTCAAGCAGTCTTTTTCAAGTATCTGTTGATCATGAATAATGGTTGGTTCGAGTCTGAAAAAGGAATATCAAATGTGAGAAAAAGGTATTCAAAAGTTTGTGCAAAAGTTATCTGTTATGTGTTCAACTGTTATGAGAAGAAGTGATTGAAAAACGTTTATATAGTTTCTGAAAAACAACAGACAAATCGATTTACCAATCAATTTATTAATGTAATAACACAGGCTCAATCGATTTCCCAATCGATTATCGCGAGTCTTGTTTTTCTTGAATCTTGAAACTACATAAACTAATCGATTTCCTAATCGATTATTTTAATGCACCTTTCAGAAAATTATGTGCAGTTCATATTGGAATCGATTGCATAATCGATTTCATGTGTTTTGTTCCAACAACGAGATCAAAACAATTGATTACTCAGTCGATTCAATATATCACATAATCGATTCATTAATAAACATAATCGATTTGGCCATAAACTGAGTGTTCCCTGTGACTTAAACTTATTGTTCCAATCGATTGTCCAATCGATTTGGATTATTACAGAGAGTTATCAAATTCAAGCCTAATCGATGTGTCAATCGATTTCACTGGTCACAGGGACTCAGTGTTTTTCATCCAATCGATTTGGCTTATTCCAGGGATTTAGCTTATTTCAAGCAAATCGATGTGCCAATCGATTAGGCGCTATGTTTCTAAAAAAATGATTTACCCGTTGGTTCATTCAATCGATTGCCTAATCGATTGATGCCAAACTTGTTACACAAGTGATTTGTTCCAATGGATTGTCCAATCGATTGTGTTTGTCACAGACCATGTTCCTTTTGAAAGCATATTTTCGAAATCGATTTGCCAATCGATTAGCGTACTAAACAGCTTGGCTCTGTGACTTTCACAATCAATTTGTCAATCGATTTTAACAATCAGCTTAGTCTTTGTGATTTAAACAATCGATTTGCCAATCGATGAGCTTGCTAAAAGGCTTGCTTCTGACTTGCACAATTGATTTTCAATAAATGTGCCAGTCGATTTCCTAATCGATTGGTTTACCACAGACTACATATTTACATACAACCCTATTAACAAATTGATTTCCTAATCGATTTGCTAAGTAAATTTTCCAACTTTTGTTGATTCCTTGAGTTCCAAGCTATTGTCTCAAGTATGTAGGGTTGAGTTGTTGTTCCTGAAATCTTACTCAATTTAAAATGTTAGATTTATCACAAGATGTATGAACATTGTATGTTTGTTAATTATGTCAAAATCAAGATCAAGGGGACTCAAGTCCAACACAGTGGTTGTCCCCGTCATGTTAAACTCAGCATATGCATCAGCCAGACTAACCTCAACTAACTCACCCAATAATTCAGCAGCTTCATCCTTATTAAATATATTAACGCTTAAAAACGCACCAATGATGGGTATATGCAGCAGCCAAGACACATCATCCAAAGTAATGGTCATCTTCCCAATTGGAAGATGAAAGTTATTAGTGTCGCGATGTCATCTCTCGACAAAGGCAGAAATTAGACCTTTGTCGATCATCTCGTAGCTGTATTTTAGCAATGGATATAAATCAGAACTTTTAACAAGTTCCTAAACCGTTTCATTTTCAATGACTGCTTCTTTTAACTTTTTTCCATTGCTAAAAACCCTTAACTCTTCGGGATCCTGAAATAAATTAACCATACAAATATAAGTTGAAACACATTAACCAAAATTAAAATTATGTAGGCATGTCGTACACAAATTTCACCTTTTAACGTTTGTATACTGACATTATGGAGGAGGAACATGATGGAGCTGAGGGACCTGGTGAGCTGCCACGGTATCCTAGAGGACCTTATGATTTGTATGTCCTTACACGATATCGTTATCGTGTTTCAGTTAGACTATGGTTTGGTGAAATATATTAAATTAATTATTACTTATAATGCACTAAAAATATTTAAATTACTTAATATTTGTTATCTAAATTTAATTTTAATGTCATATATATTTTTTTTTATACAGGAGCGACCATTGTCGAAAATTGTTGCGCATGGGAAAAAAATGCAAAACTTTACTCCGCCGGTACTTCCGCAACCCATAGAGAATTGGGTGAATTTGTCAGGTCTGAACCCATTATAACGGGGTAGTTTGAAGATGATCGACAACAACCTGATATCAGCGTTTGTTGAAAGATGGCATTCCGAGACATCGTCATTTCACATGCCATTTGGTGAAATGACGATTACTTTGGATGATGTTGTCAATCTTCTTGGATTGCCTATTAGGGGTGAGTTCTATAGTCCATCTGATGTAGATAGAGTAACCGCATGTAATCTTATCGTCCATCTATTAGGAGTGACCACATAAGAGATCTGGGAGAAGATCAAAAAGACTAGAGGTGCAAACTATAGACTGAATTGGTTGAAAGAGGTCTTCAGAAGGCAGTGTGCAGTAGAGAGGTTTGACTATGCTGCTAGAGCACATTTGTTGAATTTAATCAGGAGTACTATTTTCGCTGATAAGAGTCATACTCTAGTTGATGCGAAGTACATTCCTTTATTCAGATATTTAGACGGTACAAATAAATATGCATGGGGTACTGCTGCACTAGTGGTGCTTTATGACTACCTCTCAGATGTTTGCTATTATGACACCAAACAGTTAGGTGGATATATGACGCTGCTTCAGGTATCAATTATATATTAATATTAATTATTTATTTATGTTATATTTAATTGTTAGTATTAAGGCTAAATATCACCGGTGATCCCTTAACTTAATTTCAGTTAACGTTTTAGTCTTTTATTTTTATTTTTATTTTTATTTTTTTCATTAATTTCAGTTAACTTAATTATTAGTATTGCATTATATTGAGGATGATAATTAATTTTATGGATTTTGTTTGAAATTTTTGATGAATTTTTTGAAATTTTGCAAAAAATAAGGATAACATTGTTGATATTTTAAAACATAAAAGATCAAATTGTCACTTAAAATTAAAATAAATTACCAAATCGGGAGAAAAAAAAGATAAAGGACTAAAAAATTAATTGAAATTAAGTTAAGGGACCACAGGTGGTATTTAGCCCATTATTGATTATTTAATATTTTTATTTGTAACAGTGTTGGATTTACGAATATTTTTTGAATATTTGTAATAGAGGTGATCCGGGTGTTGATGTGGAATGTTTTGCCCGAATGAATAGATTGTGCTACAAATAAGGCAATCATAAGGTAGATGAACACAAAAGTATTATTGATGGATTGACACATGTAGATGTTATATGGAGACCATGGTAGAATCATAGGGGTGTCATTCCTTTTGATAATATCACGCTTTATACTGGTCACCTCCGATTATGCAGCATTGTAGTGAAATATCTAACAGAGAGGTGTTTGAGATAATTTTGATATATCCAATATATTCCTTCACCGACACTTCCAGATCCTGCTAGATTATTTGATGTAGATGTGGAATGGTTGGGATATGTGACGCCAGTGACAGAGCTATTTCACAAGCTTCATCAAGCTAAATATCCATCTGAGTGTAAAGATGGATATTTGGAGTGGTTCTATCAGGTGTCTCATCCACTGCTGGTGCAACCAAATGGTGTATCTCAGGTCCCACATTATAGTGTGCCGCCCGCCAATGCAAATGCTTCTAGTTCATAGCCATCACCTATCCTTCAGCAAATCGGTGATCTTATACAACATGGGTTGAGTGAACATCAAGTTAGTCCAGATGATGAGTTGTATATTCACTTTTGTAAAGCTTTGTATTTATCACGTAGTCACACTAGTTAGTAGTAACACTTTTGATGAACTATTGTTATGTCTGTTATTTTATGAACACTTTTAATGAACTATTGTTATGTCGGCTATTTTATAAACACTTTTGATAAATTATTAATTATTATTAAGTCGGTTACTTTATTAATTATTAATTATTATCATGTCAGTTACTTTATTAATTATTAATTATTGTTATATCAGTTACTTTATAAAATAAATACAAGATAAAATCAATTACTAAAATGAATGACAAAAAACTATAATTAATTAATAACAATTGAAATGTCGGTTACATTAAAATAATTTACTTTATTTCAACCCTTCAGGAAAGGATTGAGAAGATAGAGCAATTAGAGAATGACTTTAGAAAGTATTCCGAGAGTCTTTGGCTGACATTTCTTCCTATTTGAATGGGAACTTCATTGTAATTTATTTCTTCCCATTTATTTTGCAGCAAGTGGACAGATTTCGTGAGCTATATTTGACAGAGCAAGAACAGAAACTGGATTTGGAAAACGAGCTGAAGGATTGCAAGGTACATAGAATTGATATATTTTTCTCCATAATGTGTTGTTTAAATAAGTATCTTATCAAATTAAATTACTCTTTAGGTGAATTTGGAAAAAACCAGCAACGACTTGCATGATCTTCAAGAGAATTAGAGGCTAGTTGTTTCAAAGCTGAAGGAGAAGGAGTGCACCATTTCCAAGCTAATGAAATCAGGTAAATCAATTGATGATATGCTACCAAGATTTCTGCTGTTTTTGTTCAATTCACATATTATTTGCTTGATTGTGCTTGTAAACAGAAAATGCCTTGATTGAGCGTGCAAAGGAAATGTGTAGTGATCTTCAGAATGCATCAGATGATATTAATTTACTGTCCTCAAAGTTGGGTAGGATTATTTTACTCTCTCATTTTGTGACAATAAGTTTTTTGTCCTGATTTGTGGCCATTATAAGAAAATATGCTTCATTGAACATATCTCATCATGTGTTATTTGCTTTAGAAATTGGATATGTTTCTGAGAAAAACTATTAATAAAAACATCAGTTTTGGTTTCTAGATATTATTTCATTATTTCAACAGGACATCTTTAAAGTCATTTCTTCGTGCAGATCACCAAGAACGGATGAAAGCAGAAAACCAAAAATTAATCTTGAATTTTGCATCTCTCTTAAGTGGGAGCTTAAAAGATTTGCATACCACCATTATAGGATATATTTCTCAACAACAGAAACAACTTAGATCCATGGAAGATCATGTTTTTGCTCTCATCTTGCCAGCAAAAGTGATGTAAGAAAACTGAAGAGGATCTTGTTTCAGTTACATGCTCTGTTTGCCATGACTATATTCATCATTTGATTTTTGCATGACAAACTTTTTCCAGGCAGCACAAGCTCTGGAATCAAGGATCACGAAAATGACAGAAATTTATACTTCAGGAGTAGGGACCTTGAAGGAGCTAGCTAATACATTGCATGTGAAAGCTTCTTCTGTTTTCATTTTCTTTTAGAAGTTGTAATTACAAAATGTCATCTTGTTTCCACTTTGTTTCATCCTTTCAATGTTTTGCATATAAAGCACTGAGAAAGCTTTTAATTTTTTCTTCGTTTCCCTTGTAAAACTTTGAAAACAAGAAACCGTGGAAAGAAGGTGACATTTTTGTAATTAAAATTTAAACAAGAAAGTAAAAACATGAATTTTTTTTTTAAAATCAAACAGGCCCTTAGCCTTTTTTCTAACGTTGCACTTTATCTGTGAGTGTATGCAGATTGATAGCATGTTTGTATAAGTTGATCTGAGGCAGAACCATTTTTTAAGAAAATTTAAGTTGCATTAATTAATTGTACCAATATAAGTTTGGAAGCACGATTTGCCAATGTTGTATTTTAAATTTCAACAGTTTTGGAATTGTTAAGATATTTATTATCCAAAATTAAAATATTTATTGTTTAGAAGGTTGTGTTATTGTATGTCATGTTAAACTTTTTTTTTCTCATCTTTTGTTGCTTCTACCAAATGTCTCTAACTAGAAAATAAATAAATTAATCATTGTCAAAATGTTAATAAATTAAATAAAAATATTAATATGTTAAATTTTCAAATAGAGAGCCACTAAATTATTTTTTTGCGTTTTGAATTTATAATATCATCCCGTATTAGATTATGTAGTTAATGTCAGATGTATTAAATCAGTTTGTTTTGAACTACTAGATAGTGATTTAGTCATGATTTTAAAATATGTATTGTATTAGTGCATAAGTAATACAATTTAAGGAATACTTTGAATTTATGTAAATTAAAAACTAAGTCGAATCTTCTTATATATAATAACTTAAACACATCTGAAAAAAAAAGTATTTTTGATTATTTTAGTTGAATTTATAACTTAAACACATCTGAATTTATAATTTAAAAAAGTATTTTTGATTATTTTATTGCATGCATATCCTTTAATTATAATAATATAATATAGACAAAATTATATTCAAGTCTTTTATTTTATTTAGTTGTAAAAGATCAGCTATGTTGTCAATTTTTCCTAAAAAATGATGATGCATGCTAGTTTAAGTTAGTAAATGTTTATAGGTAAAATGTATATGTGAGAAAGGAAAAAAAATTTACTAATAAATTGTAAATATTTATAAAAATATAGGAACCTGTTTGAAAAAAAAAATGATAAATGATAGAAATCAATATAAACAACCTTCAATTGTTTAAATTTCTAACAATAACAATTTTTTTTAACTATAACTATTTATTTTTCAAATTGTCAAAAATAAAAATTACATTATATATTACTTTATTTTTATTTTGAATGCAATAAAATATTACAAATATCCCCAAAAAATAATATAAATATGTTTTTTAAAATGATAAATAGTTTTACAAATATAATATTATTTAAAATACAAATATAAATGCGATTTAATGTTTTTAACCAATTTAAGAAAAACTCCGACTTTAACCTTATAAAAAGGTTAGACCAGTACCAAATTTGTGATTGCTTTATCAGTGGGAAAAAGAGGCGTAAGACTTGAAATCGGAAAAAAGGAATGTCTGTGTTGAATTCAATTATCTCGACGGAACCAGAAAAAGAAAAATAGAGGTGTGAGCTCTCAATCCTAATCGATATCTCTTTTTCTCCCTATCAATCTTCAATATTCTGCATTAATCGATTCGACCGGTATCATCTTCGTGTTTGGTGGTGATGTTTTGAGCCAATTTTTTTCTTCTTCTTATTCGTTGCGACATTGACGGTAATGGTAACGATGTTCTTGAAATTCATACCCTAGAAATCTTGATTTGAATTGGTGCAACCAAAGAGTTGATCGCAATCACAAGAAAGAGAGACATATGATACAAAAGAAAATGTAAAGCTTTCCGTTCCCGTTCCTGTTCTTGAAATTCAACCAAGAACGCCTGATCTATATGAATGTTGGTCATTCGAACCCTAGAATTCTGATTTGAATTGATGCCGTAAAAAGATGACAACGAAGTCACAGACTTTGTTATTTGGATTCAAGTTTCTGTTGTCCATGATTTGCTTCATTTGAAAGAGAGATATAAATCTCTCTATATTTCATTGTCAACCCATTATCCTTTAGTTTCTGATCTATTGATTCCCTTTTTCTATTGAGCAAACATTCTTTGTCTCCAAAACTGTGTTGACACAAATGTTTTGGGGTAGGTTTTTGTTTGCAACATTAAGGCATTATAATTGATTATACAAGAATGTATAATCTTGACGATTCTTGACTGAGAAGGTTAATAAAAATTGAAAAGTCTCTATGAAATGGGATCTTGACCCTACATGTGGCATTCAATATGAGTTTTGTTTTCATTTGAAATTGGAATTGGATGGGCCGTATTGTGCCTTGATGATCTTAGACACAAATTTAATATGTGAGTCTATATGACATTAAATCCGATAAATTGAGATGACAATATTGTGTCTCAATGACCTTGGATGGTGTGATGAAATTGGGTTGTCCTGTTGAAGCGGCATCTTGCAATGCCTTGTTGACGGGATTGGAAGGCAAAGAGATTCAAAAGACCATTAAACTGTTGGCAGAGATGGATGAAACGAAAATATGGATCCAGTGTTATAACCTTTGGGATTATTATCAATCACATATGCAAGGCTAGGAGGATTGATGAGGCGTTGAGGGTATTTGATAAATTGAGAGGTAAAGGAGAAAAGAACAGGATTGGTGTGGAACTGGAAGAAGATGGTTTGAGTTTGCTGGCAGAGAGGAAAACTGAGAAGAAAAGTAGGCCAAACATTGTTCCATATAATATGTCATGCATAATCTATTAGTTTGGCCAACATTCATTCTATCACATTTGACTTGAATTTCTTGCTAATGGAGCCATGCATGGAGCTTTCTTGTAATATTTCAACCTTCTAAGGTTAAGATTAATAGAATAGCAGTCTTCTAACATTTTCCTTTCATTGTATGTCGTAGTTGTAGATCTTTTAATGGAATTTATTGTGAAGTTTTGGCTCGATTCTCCCATTTTTTATTTTTAAATGCATATCTTTTGTTTTTTTTATATCTTATTCCATTCAGTATCAGGTTGCTCGTGGTGGAGTAGAAATTGCTTTCAAGGGTTTGTATGCTGGATTAGCTGGAAATCTTGCTGGTGTCTTACCGTGAGTAGGCTTTATTTTCATATACACCTCATCCTTTTCAATTCACGACGCACTTGTTTTGTTTATCCTTTTTTCTGCTTTTCGCCTAAATATATTTCAATGACAAACATATCCAAATCGAAACCAATTAGATATCATAGCTTATGTGTTTTGAACTCAAGCTAAAAAAGTTTTGTTCTTCCTAATTTTATCTATTAAGAATTGACTAAAAGTGTGTTTTCCCACCTCTGTTAGAGTGTCTTCTATTTGTTACGTTCCAGCCTTTTGCACATAATTATATTTCTTTCTGTTGTAGTTAGTTGGCGTCAGATACTATTAGATATGTTTCTAGCAGCTTGTATCTCTTGTTCTTGTATCTCAGCCTCTCTCTCTCTCTCTCTATATATATATATATATATATATATATATATATGAAGGGTACACCTTCTTACCATTGCAATTGCATTGCAGAAATAACAGTTTCAAATTACAAATCCTCTAAACATTTTATTCTGGTATATATATTGGTTCTGAATTGAACTAATTATGTGCAACATATTTTTAACGGACTATTCTTCCTGTCTTGACAGAGCTTCTGCAATTTTTATTGGTGTATATGAACCGACAAAGCAGAAATTGCTGAAGATTTTCCCAGAGAATCTAAACGCATTGGCTCATATTGTAAGTTTGCTCTCTAAATAAGAAAATAGATAATCTATTCAAATTATGTAGGCATGTCGTACACAAATTTCACCGTTTAATGTTTGTATACTGACATGATGATGTTCAGAGCATTAAATTAGTTGAGATGAATCATAGGATACACAAACCAGGATTAATTAATATGGGATTAACATATTTTTATTCCTTGTAATTGTTTTTTAAATTATTAACATTATGACGATGATTTATTTATTTTTTAGTTGGAAAGAGAGTTGGTGAGAAGGAAAAAGTTTAACACGACATACAATAACACAACCTTCTAGACAATAGGTATTTTAATTTTGGATAATAGGTATGTTAACCATTCCAATGGTTGAAATTTAAAATACAACTACTAAAATTTTACTACATTCAATCTAATAAAAAACTTGGTTGCTAAATTAATATTTGCAGTTCAGTTCGATTCGGTTTTAATGTTTGCTTTTATAGTTTAAATTTTTTATATGTTGGACATGAGGTTAGTATTTAGCTAAATATGCTTTTTTTTTTGTATGTAGATTGAAGAGACTCTGCCTTATATTTATGCTGTCATACTTTTGATTTATTCTTAGATTATATTTATTGAAATTACCATTAATGTAAAAAAAACACTCAATATGAATTCATTACTATACCATAACACCTCACTTTTGCATATCCTTTAATTTTTTTGATTTGCGTGCATATCCTTGAAAGGAGAAATTTAAATTGATAAATTGAGAGGTAAAGGAGAGAATAATAGGATTGGTGTGGAACCTGATATGATCTTGTATAATAGTTTGATTGACAAACTTAGTAAAGTTGGGAGGGAAGAAGATGGTTTGAGTTTGCTGGCAGAGACGAAAACTGAGAAGAAAAATAGGCTAAACATTGTTCCATATAATTGCTTGATGGATGGGTTATGCAAAGCTGAAAGGAAATGTTGTTACTTATACTGTTCTGATATCTGCATTCGGTGGTGTGGTGTGAACAATATTGATAAAGCCATGCAATATTCTGATGAGATGTTGAGTTTTGGATGAGGACCGGATGCAATTGTTTACATGCAGTTTGGTATCTGGCTTAAGCATTGCTGGAAGGATAGGTGATGCCAGTGTTGTTATGTCATAGTTGAAATGGGTTGGGTTCAGTCTTGATACATATGAGGCAGTTATACATGCATTCATATTGTTTAAAGAAGAATGTTGATGAGGCCATGAAGTGACTATGTTAGTAGTAGGCTTGAGCTATAAGTTAAATGCTTAGCTTTTAATTGTCTAAGCTCCAAACTTTCGTACTCTTTTGAGCTCATTTTCGAACCACATTATTTTAGAAATATGTTGTGGAATTACATTATTTTATTTGGTTATCAGATTGAATAGTTGTTTGAACTTTGAAGGGGTTGATCCTGAACTTTCTATTAGGATACTATGACACTTTTTTTTCTTATTGATGAAAAAATTGAACTATCTACGAAACAGATAACAAGATAGTTTGCCAATTGAGGAAGGCAGCAGAATGGATAATGTGATGCTAACAATTAAAAATTGAAATTTGCATATATCAAGTAGTGTGTGGAAGAAGGGATATGTGCAAGTTGGAAGTGTTGATGTTTGTTATTGTTAATAAATTTTATTATATAAGTGTTTTGCAATTGGAATTGTGGTCTTCTACGACAATCAATCTAAAGTTGCAAATTCAGTCACTTAAATTTCAGAGGTGTATTCAGTTTTTTTTCAATGCTTTTGTTGTTAGCTTTTGTATTTTTTTTGGTATGTTTTACACTTGTGTGCTCAATTTTCTCTTTGGTATAGGTTCATGATGTATTTTATATCATATCCAAGGGTTCTAATTATAGGCAGGCAACAATAGCAAGAGCTCTATGGTTACAAAAAGGATTTATAAAAGGAGTTCTAATTACAAAATTAATGGTTACCCTGAATACTGTCTTAGAATTGAATTATGTTAATTGGTTAATCTTCCTTTCACTTCCTCTTACATGTTCCCTTTTCTTACCATTGCTTTTGGCATGCTGAAAATGTTTTCCTATTGCTGTTCTTGATTATTCTTGATTATGCTCATAGTAAAATTAGAGTTGATGATGAACAGTGTAGTGTTGTGAACTTGGAGTTTAAGAATGAAAGACTACAGAGACAAATTCATCAAAGGAGTTACTGGTTAGTATTCTTTATAATCAACTCTAAATTTCTATATAACATACTTTATATGAATGAGTTGTTACATAAATAATTAAATATATACTGTTACTTTTAATAAAATGGTCTTAATTTAAATCAGTTTATTTCCTTCGCAAAATGTATAAGCCAAGTCTTGTTATGGTTAATAATAAGAGGCAATTAGCCGATGAAAACAAACAAGAAGAGACATTTTTATTATTATAGCGGGGTTTTTCAATTCAACCGAAACTCCGAAGTAAGATTCCTGGATGCCCCACCTGGGGAAATCCTGGGCACTCACTCAAGTCAACCCTGACTGTCTCTCTCTCTCCATACTAGATAAACGAGTGTATTCTCTTTGGCGCGGAAAGTGAGCTTAGTTTCTTCGCCTCAAGTCAGAGCTCTTGGCTTGCTTTCCTCTCTAGTACAATCTAACTCTCAGTCCAGGCTTAGACCAGCTCAAAGCTATACAAAAGATCCTTCTTAAAATAAGTCAATCCATTGAATGGAAGGGGTTAAGGTAAAATGCTTCTTCCACTCTCTAAATCCATTCAATACATTTACAATTTAAACCTCCTTCCTTGGAAATCGACATTGCTTAAAAATGGAAATAAATGTTATTATAAATCTTAATTCGTAATGAGTTAAAAATGGAGATGTTAATTTTTTTATTATTCTCTTTATATCAACCATCCGTATAAGAGAAGTGGTTTAACTCAAATATCGATCAACAAAGTAAGTTGTGAAATTTGTGACATAAGAACAAGAAAGGTTAGTGCTGTTTCAAATCAATGGACAAGGGTAACACTGTCATACTAAGTTGTCATGTGGAGCCCATCAACCAAACGAAATCGGCTTCCTGGATGCGCCAAAGCAGAAGCACAGAAACAAGAAATAAGGTTGTGCACCAACCGTACCTGTCGCAGACAAGGATCCTTTCAAACCCTAGAAAACCTCTATGGTATCGCTCCTCCAAACGTCGCTGTAAAGTATTGCGGCTGTTTGGGGCGGTGCGGCTCCGACCCCAACCTGGTGGGCCTTCGCGATGGTAAGTCTGTTTGGTGTTGTAGATAATTCGTAGAGCAGCTTGGATGCTGTTTTTTTGAGGAAGAGGGCGGATGTTGAGTTTGAGAAACAAAATTTCACTGAGGCGGAGCTTTTGCTTTCACAGGTACACTCGTTTCTATTATTATAATTAAAAGCACAGAAACTCCAAGAAGTAAGGTTGTGCACCAACCGTACATGTCGCAGACAAGGATCCTTTCAAACCCTAGAAAACCTCTATGGTATCGCTCCTCCAAACGTCGCCGTAAAGTATTGCGGCTGTTTGGGGCGGTGCGGCTCCGACCCCAACCTGGTGGGCCTTCGCGATGGTAAGTCTGTTTGGTGTTGTAGATAATTCGTAGAGCAGCTTGGATGCTGTTTTTTTGAGGAAGAGGGCGGATGTTGAGTTTGAGAAACAAAATTTCACTGAGGCGGAGCTTTTGCTTTCACAGGTACACTCGTTTCTATTATTATAATTAAAAGCACAGAAACTCCAAGAAGTAAGGTTGTGCACCAACCGTACATGTCGCAGACAAGGATCCTTTCAAACCCTAGAAAACCTCTATGGTATCGCTCCTCCAAACGTCGCCGTAAAGTCTTGCGGTTGGTTGTGGCGGTTTGGCTCCGACCCCAACCTGGTGGGCCTTCGCGATGGTAAGTCTGTTTGGTGATGGAGATAATTCGTAGAGCAGCTTGGATGCTGTTGCTTTGAGGAAGAGGGTGGATCTTGAGTTTGAGAAACGAAATTTGACCGAGGCGGATCTTTTGCTTTCGCAGGTACACTCGTTTCTATTATTATAATTAAAAGGAAATGAAATAAACATTGTTTTTTTTTTTTTATCGCATGCTATAGATTTAAAACCGTTTGGTGGTATACATGTCCCAATGGTTGTATATGTGATTATTTGTAATTTGACATTCTGTTAGTGAGGCTTGGTCAACTATTCGTGTGTCCTCCAAGATGCTAAAGAATCGTTGATATTAGCTCACCAATTCTCCAGGCTGGTGAAGATTCCTTGAGAAGATCTGGCCTTGGATACACAATAGTTCGTCCAGGTCCATTGCAGGTAAAGTTCCTTTTGTACTGTGCCACTGGAATATGTATTTAAGTATGCGTTGGGTTCTATTCTTTTCTAAACTACACCGAGACATCCCTTAGAAAATTATGGGATCGCAACGGCTATCAATGTCGCTGTTAAAAAGTACTAATTCATTGATTCTCATTAAAACTTGCCACTTTGTCGATTAGAAATGGTAAAAATAACCACTTAAAATTTTAATTTGTGAGAAGTTATATGGTTTGGGGCGGTTAATGATGTGCCTGATTGCTAATCACACCCCGAAATCACCAAATTTGCTACAAAAGAACTTATGTCATGAAAGTTTTGAGTAATGAAGTGACAAGTAGTCTCTGAAGTTAATAAAAAGTTATGCGGAGAGGTGAAACTATTAGGAGGTTGAATTTTTCCATATAAAAATTGTTTTGAAAATTGTTATTCTGAACTTGTTTTTATGTTTATATTCTTTATAGGACCACCCTTCGATACAAGTTTCTCAATAATGTTTATCAAATATAGATTCAAATTGTGAAAGGAAAATATATTTTTTGAATTTGGAATATGTTCTTTTTGAATTTGGCAAAAAAAAAAATGGCAATTTATAGTAAAGATTTGCAAACAAAATTATAAGTTGATGATATATACAACCACGAAATAACTCAAGATTTGGCTATCTATTCAGAATTGCCAAAAGTTGGCTAGTTAAAGTAAGTTTAGGTAGTGATTTATTAGAATGAATGGAGATTCATCATAGTGAACCGGGGATTAAAGATGAGATTGATGTCCAAAATAAATACACGTTAGGGATTTATATATATTGAATTCAGTTTTGTATGTAATCAAGATACAACTCTCGTAAGATACTGATAACCTCAATCTGAATGCTAATTCAATTTCCCATGCCCAGTTCCCAGATTTAGGCAGTCAGCGAAAGCTTGACCTTCAGGTTGTTCCCAAAATCTGTTGATACAATGTCATATAGTGAGAGATTTTGGTCTTGATGTTGCACAATTTTATTTACCTGTCATCAATGTGGGTATGCACATTCAGTTGTATTTATGGCTTTTCATCAGTCTACACCTCACTGAGGTAAATTGTTTTCGGAAAAAGCCGTCAAAATGTAAACATCAGGTTTTTGATTGGGGGTTTTAGGATCTCACAATTATGATCTCTCTGTCTCTATGTTTGACTCATGCTGTCAAATTTCAACCTCTCATTAGTCAGGTACAACTATTTGTTGAGTTTTTATGTACATAGCATATTTATGTAAACTGTATAAATTTTGTAAAATAGTAGTCATCTTGCTATCCGCTATCTCATTACAGTGTTTTTGGGGTTGGACACCATAGTCCACAATCAAGGATTGATAACGTTACCGTCAAATAATATTGAGTTAAGGGTTGTTATCCTCTCGAAAGAATCTATTATGAACAATCTGTTGGATATGGAAAAACTTAAAACTGTTATTGTTTGATAAATTAATTAGAAAGTCATGATATCTATTATTTGTTTTATCTATAAACAAATTTGAAGGGGATATTCTATTGGAGTAATTACTTTTCTTTTATTCATGTTTAAGTAGGCTCGAATAAATATTCTATTGGAGTAATTACTTTTGTTTTATTCATGTTTAAGCAGACTCGAATAACAAGACTTCAGGAAAAACTAGATTGTGTTAATAAATAATAGGATGTTGGTTGTGAATTCCATTATGAAGACTATTTTATTATCGTGTTGACAGGTGTGTAAGCCGTAGTGCTTTTTATTCTGACTTGAATTGCATGATCAAATTTGTTTTCTATTATTTGTTTGTTCATATTAGATACAATTTGTCTTATTACAAACATAAGCACAAAGGATAAGCTGGATAGAAGATAATTTATGAGGACCAGTCTATTGTCAAGAATTATGGAGAAGCACCAGATTATATCCCAAGAGCTGCATTTTTGCTTTCCTAGATGGTTTGAGGTACTGCATATTTATTTGGTTATTTATGTTAATTTTTTTGGCGTAATTAGAGTTTTGGTACTCATATTTTAGATATAAAGAGTAATTATTATTTTATTTAAGAACTCTATTTTTATTATAGGTTATTATTATCTTCGTTATTTAATTAAAATTAAAAAATAAAGATAATAATAACATATAATAAAATATAGTTGTCAAATAAAGAATTAATTATTATTTTATTTGACAACTATATATTTTATTATATGTTATTATTATCTTCGTAATGATTTACAATTAAAAAATGAAGATAATAATAACATATAATAAAATATAGTTGTAAAATAAAATAATAATTAATTTTTTATTTGACAACTATATTTTATTATATGTTATTATTATCTTCATAATGATTTACAACTAAAAAATGAAGATAATAATAACATATAATAAAATATAGTTGTCAAACAAAGATTTAATTATTACTTTATTTGACAACTAAATTTTATATGTTATGAAGTTATACTTCATAACGAAGATAATAATAACATATAATAAAATAGGATTATTAAATAAAGATGTAATTGCTTTATTTGATAATCCTAATTAGGATTTAGGGTTTAAGTCTTAGGGTTCAGGGTTCAAAATATTTGTTAGACTTAATTCCAACAACTAGGAGGAGATAAGAGTGAAAATCGCAACACAATATTGAGTATTTTGTCTTGGATATATCGAACTTTCACACATACAATATTTATCTGTCTATATATATATATATATATATATAAAAGTTTAACACAATAAAATGTATATTTTTTAATATTTTAATAGCTACCATTCACCTCAAATCATTATGTATTTAAACCTTGTAGTGTTTGCAAGTATCAATTCACTTTAGAATTAAATTTTTATATCTAATACATATATTTTTAAAAATATACATTTCGATAATTAGTTATTAAAAATATTTACATTAATTTGTGAGTCGTAGACTTCAATCTGAACTCTAATTTTTATGAACATGCTTTGTCAGTTTAATATATAAATAAATAAACAAATAAGCAATAGAAAATAATAATTTAAAAATATGGATTCTTAAATTTAATTT
>JBBPBT010001311.1:0-22412 GCA_037974875.1 Cicer bijugum | reverse complement strand
TTTTATTTTTTTTTATTTTTTATAAAACACTAATACATCTTTATTGCTTATAAAGTTTTGGTGCGATTCTTTTTAATTTTGTTCTTCATTATCAAACAAATAACTTATTTTCTTTTATTTTTTTAAAATAATAAATATTAATAATTAACTATTAATTTTATGAGACAAATAAATTAAAATAATAATCTCTTTGTGAGTTCAAATCTTTCAAAAGTCAAAACTTAAAATCACCTTACCTCTTGAAATTCTTTTTTAATAATCATATAAAATTTATATGGTGATTTTTATTAAAAAAAATGAACTCTACAAGATAATTTTTTTTCTTAATCTACACGCTAGTTAAGAATAATTAACTTCCTAATAATGTTGTAAAATTAAGTGCACGAATTTATACCATATACTATGAACCGGACTATACCCAGAATATTCTGGTGGGCTGCTTCCAATCTATTCCATTGGTGGCTAATAAGTGCATTTCACAGTCATCATACAAAAGCTGCCCACACCTAATTCTTTCTCCTTTAGAATTTTCGCACATTTTCATTTCAATTCTTAATTGAGACCAATGATTATGTAAATTATTTTTGGAAAATTATCCAATACGAATTAATTGTATTGTTATGTAGACATATATTATAACTGTTTAATTTTTTAACATTCCATACTTAAGCACCCCGCGCCCTCCGATCTTGTAGCCAACCAAATTTTCACCGAATCCAACGGCTGAGATCTGATTTCAATTGCCATAAGGAGTTATATCTAAAAGTAAAAACAAAAAAATTAAATGGTAACTTCTTTTTTTTTTTTTACTAACGCTTCTTAATTTTGACCTCTACTTATATGAGGATGCCATGTAATATTCCTTTATGAATCAAAGATTCCTTTTTTCTTAAGAAAAAAAAATGCCCCTGTTTTCGGGGTTACCTTGTTCTGCTTTCACTATAAATACCGTTCAATCTCTGAAATAAATCCAAGCCAAGAACCGATTTTGAGAGCATTTCCAAACACCCAAATAGAAACTAATTATATTCAACTTGTTTTTTCTTTCTGGGCTATTCAGTTCTTTTGCATTCCCTTTCTCACCTTTCAAACAAAAAATGTCTAATACTGTGATTGTTTTCGACTTTGACAAAACCATCATTGATTGTGATAGTGATAATTGGGTTGTTGATGAATTGGGTTTCACTGATTTGTTCAATCAGCTTCTTCCTACCATGCCTTGGAATTCCCTCATGGTATGCTTTTAATTCTCTATCTGCTCTTTTTTCACAAGTCGTGTTTTTTTTAATTGATTTTTCAACAAATTTATAAAAAAATAATTGTTTTTCAAATTTTTAATATGCATTGTTTCAATAGTACAAATAAATAATTGTCTTTTTATTTTGTATTATGGTATTGGAATTACAGGACAAGATGATGATGGAGCTTCATTTAGAAGGTGTAACAATTGAAGACATTGAAAAAGTTCTTCATAGGATTCCAATTCATAACAGAATAATACCAGCAATTAAATCAGCACATGCTTTAGGGTGTGATTTGAGGATTGTCAGCGATGCCAATGTGTTTTTCATTGAAACTATTTTGAAGCATTTGGGAATAAGTGAATGTTTTTCAGAGATTAACACTAATCCAGGTTATGTTAATGAAGAAGGACGGCTAAGAATTTTGCCTTATCATGATTTCAACAAAGCTTCACATGGTTGCACTATCTGTCCTCCTAATATGTGCAAGGTATACATTTAAAAAAAATTATGTGAATTTTGTATTTCATAAAAAAAAAACCTCGACTCAACTCTTAGGGAGCATTTATTACATATTAAAAAAGTGATTTTGACCATTTATAATTTAAAGATTATATTTTCCAAATTAAAAAAAAATTGTTTTGTTTTTGTTTGTCATAGTAAAAGTTTTTTTTTTCTTTTTAAAATATCAATTATAAAAAACAATTTTTTGTGAAGTTATTAAAAACAGTTCCTAAAACAAAATCTATTTTTATATTATTTTTAAAACCATGATAAATATAAATTTTTTGAAAAATGATTACTTTATTTTTAAAAAATTATCTTATAAAAAATTGTAATAAATGAAATCTCAAATATGTCATTTGTAAATTTGATTCATAAAAAAAATATTACCATGTATTAGACCATTTGACATTACTTTCAAGTTGATCTTAATTGACTTTATCTTCTGGAGAAGTATTGTGTTATATTTTTAATAGTTAAGAAGATGGTTCCTTAGATGACTTTATCTCTTTACAAGTAATAACTTGATCCTATAAGGCTGGAAAGTTGTCGTTTAGTGATTTTGTAGCCTTAAACAATTATGCATAGGTAACCATTCATTTAAATGTTTTTGTCTCTTTTCTTAAACCACTAAATTGAGTGCATACTTAAAAGTATATATTCACATAGAGCCACCAAATTTTATGAAAATAGAAAATAATTTGATATCCATCTCTCTTTCTAAATTTTTGAATTTTATACCAGATACATTTTTAATAATAACTTTGTTTACAATATTACAGGGTTTAATCATAGATAGAATCCAAAATTCAATTTCTGAGGATAAAAACAAGAGGTTTATTTATCTTGGTGATGGTGTTGGTGATTATTGTCCTAGTTTGAGACTTAAAGAGAGAGATTTCATGATGCCAAGGAAGAACTTTCCGGTGTGGGACTTGATATGCAAAGACCCTTCACTTATTAAGGCTGAAATTCATGGTTGGTGTGATGGAGAAGAGCTTGAACAAATTTTGATTCAATTGATAAACAAAATTATCATTGAGGAAAATGCTCAATTCATTTCATCTGATTGCAAGCTACAAACTCTTTCAATCCCTGTTCATGAATCCTTACCTAAAGCTCTCTCAGTTAGGCCATGAATTTTTTAGTTTATAATAGTTGGAAATGTATCATAAAGTAATAGGTTTGTCTTTGTCCTTTAATTAACCTTAATCAACCTTTTTTATTATTGCTAATCCTTGAATTGGTCCAAGATGGATCTTTAATTTGTCGAATACAAATATCAATTTGCACTTGGTGGTGCTAATTAATTATTCTAGCAGCTTATCTGTATTTCAACAAATTATAAAATACATGTAGCAGTTTATTATTGTGTCAATTTGCCCTTGTCCTCTTTAATACCACAACCCATGTTTCTGGTGCTTTGAACCCCATCAAAGGATGCATCGATGATTGATTTGCTTGATTTAAGGATTGTTTGGATATTATAAAATAAAGGAAATGAACTGATTTCAATTTCATTTTTTGAAAAGTGGAGGAAATATAATGAAATATATATTTTTATTTTATTTATATGTTTATTATAAAATATGGATTTCTCGAAGAAGATGTTGGGAATTTAAAGAACAAATAAGTTGTATAAACTTAATTGTGTTTGTCTAATACATAACCAATATAACGAAAGGGATAATTTGGGGTGGTAGTTGATTCCATACAAAAAGTAACACTAAATGATAGTTTCTTCTCATAAACGGTCTAATGACTAAATCATTAAATTTATAATTTTAGATCTCAATTGTCTTTTATTAAAGAAAAAGTACATCCAAACCAAATTGTTTATGATATTATTGTGTTACAAATTGATTTATGTCTAGTTATATGTTAACTTAGTTGGTAGAGTATGAGAAAAAAAAATCACCACAATAAATTTATAAAATATGATTTGATCTCCAATAGAATTTTTAGATATATTTCTGAAACTTGTGTTCTTCTATTTGTTTTGAGAAATTCAAAAAAAAAAAAAAATTCCACATATTTTTCCCTCGATACAACTTAATTAAGTGATGCAAGCTGTTTTCTATTCAAATATAACCCACTTTCTAATTATACTGATGTTGGTACTTGGTTGTATTGCTTCACCACACTAGCTACACAGAACAATATCTGGTGTCCCAATAGCAAAGCCTTACCCTGGGATGCATTAAGCAATATCCTATGTGAAGAAGTAGTAGCAAATTTATAGGCAAATGCTAATTTATGCTTTAAAAGTTTAAAGATTATTTTTTTAAACAAAAAATTACATTTTTTAAATCATTAAAAAATATCTTAAAGACACGTGGTAGAAATTTTTAAAATCTTTAACAAATATTTTAAAGACATATGTTAGTAAAACTCAAATTTATAATATTTTTTCCTAACGGTCCAAATTTTTAGATCCACCTCCAATCCTTGTATTCCTTTTTTATTTTATTTTCTAATATCATTATATTCTTCTAATAATAAGTGTTTTTTATATAAGTATTGTGTCAACCTGACACTGCTAGAAAACTTTCGATCATATCTTATTATATTGAGTAAAAAAAAATTATTTTATTTAATAATAATAATGTCTATAAGTCTTAAAATTTTATAAGTTAATTATGATAGAATATTAAAATTTATTATATCTTTTAAAATAAAATAAAAATAATGTAGTTACAATGCTTTTGAGTTCTATTGCATAAAGACTAATTTTTCACAGAAAAAAAAATCTTATACTCCAAAAATAAATACTTTCATATTATTACTTTACAAAATATATAATATCTCACCAGTAAGAAAATAAAAGTAATTTTGCAGTTGGTCTTTTTATGTTGGGATTTAGTGTGAGGGGATTATGTTGCTAATATCACCATTTAAACTACTTAATTGGTCATACTTTTTTATCAGCACCGTAAAGGCCTAATTGATATTTGTATTCGATAGAATAAAGTTCCATCTTACACTGATTCCAGCATTTGGCAATATAAGAAAAAGTTGATTGAAGTTAAATCAAAGGACAAAAGAAAAACCTATTACTAATGATACATTTGCAATGAGAGTTACTAGTAAGCTAAGAATTTAAGGTTGAACTGGAAGAACTTTAGGCAATGATTCGAGCACAGAGATTGATAGATTTTGTAGCTTGCAATCAGATGAAATGAATTGAGCATTTTCTTCTATGGTTATTTGGTTGATCAATTGTATCAAAACTTGTTCAAGCTCTTCTCCATCACACCAACCATGAATTTCAGCCTTAATAAGTGAAGGGTCTTTGCATATCAAGTCCCACACCGGAAAGTTCTTCCTTGGCATCATGAAATCTCTCTCTTTAAGTTTTAAGCTAGGACAATAATCCCCAGCACCATCTCCAAGGTATATAAACCTCTTGCTTTCTAATTCAGAAATTGTGTTTTGGATTCTTTCCACGATAATACCCTGTAATAATAAAAATATATTAAAATAATTTTTGAAGATGAAATTTCATAATGATGAGAAGAGACATGAATTTAACATTTAAATATAACATAATTAAAAGTAATGTTAATGGTTGAAAACAATGTATACCTTGCACATGTTTGGAGGGCAGAGATTGCAACCATGTGAAGTATTGTTAAAATCATGATAAGGCAAAATTCTTAATCTTCCTTCTTCATTTACATAGCCTGGATTAGTGTTAATCTCTGAGAAATATTCACTTATTCCCAAGTGCTTCAAAATAGTTTCAATGAAAAACATATTGGCATCGCTAACAATCCTCAAATCACAGCCTAAAGCATGTGCTGATTTTAATGCAGGTATTATTCTGTTGTGAATTGGAATCCTATGAAGAACCTTTTCAATGTCTTCAATTGTTACACCTTCGGAATGAAGTTCCATCATCATCTTGTCCTGTAATTCCAATACCATAACATAAAATACACGTGCCATTTATTAATTTAGACAATGCAAATTATGAATTATTTAATTAATTAAAACATGGAACGTGAAGAAAAAAACAGCAGAGAATAAAAGCATACCATGACAGAGTTCCAAGGCATTGTGGGAAGGAGCTGATTGAACAAATCAGTGAAACCCAATTCATCAATAACCCAATTATCACTATCACAATCAATGATGGTTTTGTCAAAGTCGAAAACAATCACAATATTAGACATTTTTTCTATGAGAGGTGAGAAAGAGAATAGAAAAGATTTCAAAGACCCAGAAAGAAAAAACACGTTCACCAGAATTAGTATCTATTTGGGTGTCTCTAAGTGCTCTCAAAATTTGTTCTTGACTTGAATTTGATACACGGAGAGGAAACGGTATTTAAAGGGATCATGAACTTTTTTTTTTTGTTAAAAAAAAATAAGGAATCTTTGATGCCAAAGGAATATTCAGTGGTCAAGAAGGTGTTATAAAAGTTAGTCAAGTTTTAATCCTTGTGGTATTTCAAATTATATCTCAGCCGTTAGATATGCTTAAATTTTGAATGGAGAGAAGATCAGAGGGTGTGGCTTGATTTGATCGTGAGAAAAAAACGAGGAAGCAATTGGTGACCACATATATTATTGTTGTGACCGTGTAATGCACTAGCTATCTTTCTGGAATGAATTAAATGCCCACAAGAATATTCCGAGTATAGTTCGATTTCATGTATGCTACCATAATGGTGCGCAACGGCGGATTTTGTATAAAATATTTGGGGAGTCAGATAGCTACAAGTATTAATTGAAATATTATAATTGAAATTTAAATATTATAATTTAAAAGTTATATAGTTTTTTTAGAGTATCACACAATTCATAGTAGACAAGTTGAAAAAAAAAAAGAATTTCAGTTTTCACAAGTTATACAATTTTCACAAGTCACACATTTTTCATAAATCACACAATTTTCACAAATCACATAATTTTAACAATTTTCACAAGTTACACAATTTTCACAAATCATACAATTCACACAATTCAATCAAATAAAATATATCCATTTTATAATTTTCATTTTTGTCAAAAAAATTTCTTCTTGAAAAATTGCATCAATTTTTTTTATGTTTAAATATCATGTCACTTCTAAAAAAATATACATATTAATTAAAACAATTCACAATTAAAAATAGTATCATATCACATAGTTCAAAGATATTTTAATAATTTATTAATATTATTTTAATAATATAATATATATATATATATATAAATAATTAAAAAATATGTGTATTTTCTATTCCGGTAGTTACCAGAAAATTGGAGCCTAGTTGGGTGAATGACAAAATGGTGAAAAAAAAAATTTACCTTTACTTTCTTTAAAAAAGTAAAAAAAAATTTGAGGGTAGTTTTAGCATTTTTGAAATATTTTGGGGTACAAAGAAATTTTTTCTAATATATTTAAAAACATAAGAAGTAGAAACAGTCTTAAAACAACCCGTAGATTTGCTCCATAGGCCCAAATACGGATCCAATCCATTTGTTTTTTAATAAGCCCATAATCATTGATAAAAAAAAAAAATTTTATTTTAATAATTAATTAATTAAAACCGAACAAAAATCAGAACTAAACTATAGTCGCACTGAACTCAACTGGTCGTAAAACGCAATCGGAGTTTATCGTCGGCCGCCAGAAACACAGAAGTTCCGTCTAGGTATTACTTCTTTTATTCCAAAAATTTCAGATTTTCCTTCCCTCTCCTGTAGCGCGCGATTCCATCGCGAATTGAAGATCTCCACTGCACGGCGATTCACAACATAGCTTCATAATGCTTAAAGTTGTTGATATTCGTCATTTATTAAATTCCTCGTTTTTTTATTTAAATTTCTTTTTTATAATGACGTCATTCATGATTTTCGAAACCTATTTGTGCAGTTCAGATGAAAAGTTCAGATGAAAACTGATGAATTCATAATGTTGAATTTGATGTCATGTATTAGGGATTCCAAAATGCACATTGATTTTATAGAAATTTGATACTTTAATTTAAAATTCTGTTGAGTGATGCAATACTGTTATGTAAAGTAATTTTACTGTGTAACATTTTTAATTTTATTTCCTTTTATTGACGCAATTCACACAACAAAACTATAGTTGATTATGTGGAATAATTATTGATTTGTAATAATAATTCATTTGTCTATTTTTTTTAGAGTAAGAATGGGTGACAAGAAGAAGAAGGCTCAGATGTTTGTGAAACTTGTGTCTGCCGCCGGAACTGGATTCTTCTATGTTAAAAGGAAACCAAGAAATTTTACAGAGAAGCTTGAGTTTCGAAAGTTTGATCCCAGAGTTAACCGCCATGTTCTCTTTACAGAAGCTAAAATGAAGTGACATACCACATTTCTTCCTTCGGATGTAATGTAGTGCTTTTTTGAGATAATTATATCACATTTATATTGTTTCTGACTATGTTAGTTTTTATTTATTGGATTGTTATTATGTAGTACTATTAGGGATCATTTGTTTGAAGTCATCTGAATTCATTTCTAGGAATAACTTTCCAAGAAATATAATGATGAAATCTTATTCCTGGGTATTTTTCAGAAAGGGGTCGACTAACATATTAGAAATTTTGCCATTTTGTTTTATAATTCTTGGGAATAACTGAAACAAGTTTGGGTTTCAATGTATGTGCTCTGAAGAATAGATGTTATAATTCTTATAAAATACCCTTATTATATCAAAAGTGAATTTTTGTTAATCTTTCATTTTCTTTTGTCCGGGGTCTTGTCCAAATAATCTTTACAAAATCAAGTTACATGCATACAAGAAATTTAGCTCAAGTTATTATTTACTCTTGATGCTTTTAATCTCCGTGTTGTGAAATCAGTACAAGTTTTCTTATATTAACCAAAGAATCTATAAGTTTACATTGTGAAAGTCGCAGATTCAGATTGTGTGCAGTCAAGTGTATCTATGTCTCTCCAACTTGTATTTTTGCATCTTTTTTAACAAAGCAATCAAGAGTTGAAAGTGTCTAAAAAATAGATCCAATGGTTGATATTATTGTGGTTGTATCAACCATCAGACTGAACCTAATCCTGGTCTGAAAGACACCATATAGAGATTGAAGTCCATGGGAATTTGATAATTATGTTTATGTTACCTCCATAGTTTCATGTATCCAATTTTTTGACATTGACTTGGAAACAAACTCTGGCATATTATTACTTGGACAGGTTTCTGTTTGTTCTTTTTGCTATAGTAGTAGCATGTGCAAAATTTCTAAATGAACATATTTAGTCTGGCATGCTTAAGATCATTGGATAATCAATTGAGATTACAAATCTTAAACTCATATTCCACTGTCCCATACGCCTCTTATTCTGCCATTTTTTACACTATTTCCCAAAGCACCACTCTTTCCCAAAGAAGTCCTGTGAAAGAAATGTACATTGTGTGACACGTGAAATTGATCTTGTAAATAATCTTATTTTACACAACAACCACATTGGTGAAGAGATAGTGGATTGGACTTAGTGACAAAGTTAGGGATACCTGTGATAAAAAAATTCCACAATAATGGATACTATATTCCTTTGTTTACAAACAATTTAATATTTTCTATTATAGCCAATGTGTGACTTGTTTCTTGAACAACCCCGAATAAGCCAACATTCATGGAACATGAAAATATCATTGCCTCATGGATTGTGCTAATATTTTTCTGGCACATGATTTGTTTCCCTTTGAAATCCACGAATTATATGCACCTTTTCATTCCTCACATCACATATACATCATCATTTGGCTATTTTATTTGTGCCTTAATATATATATAGCTTATATAATTCTGTGAAACCACATGAATAATATCATTGCTTTAGTACTGCTCATAGAATAGGTACACAGTGTTGTTATATCCTCCAATTGCATGGATGTTTTTTCAACATCTGAACGTGAAAATGATGAAGAAGCACTTAAATGGGCTGCTATTGAGAGACTTCCTACATATTTAAGGATTAGAAGAAGCATAATCAATAATGAAGAAGGGAAAGGAAGAGAAGTTGATATCAAAAAGCTTGGATTGACAGAGAGAAAGATTCTTTTGGAAAGGCTTGTTAAAATTGCTGAAGAAGATAATGAGAAGTTCTTGTTGAAACTCAAGGAAAGAATGGATAGGTATGAAATCAAATAAATGTCTATAATTGTTTATGAATGTTGTTGATGAAATATTAAGTCTTAAGCCATTTGTGACTAGAAAATTTGGAAGATTTGAAACTGATTTGTTGATTTTTTATGCTTAGAATTATGATTGTTTTTGTTTAAACTAAATTTACAGAGTTGGACTTGATATTCCAACAGTTGAAGTCAGATTTGAGCATATAAATGTGGAAGCACAAGTTTATGTTGGAGGCAGAGCTTTACCTTCATTGTGCTCAATTTCTTTGTTAATGTGTTAGAGGTAAAATTCAACATGGCACTAACTGTTTTTTCTTTCTACACTTTTATTGGATTTATCTTTTTTTATTTATTTATTTATTATTTTCTTATAAAATTACCTCTTTCTCCTTGTTAAGGGATTCTTAAATCATCTTCATATTCTTCCAAGTCCAAAGAAACCATTACATATCCTTCAGAATGTTAGTGGTATCATAAAGCCTCAAAGGTAAATTCAACACTTCTCTTATCTTTTTTTGCAGTTTTAGATTCTCCATCTATGAAACACCGATACTAGACACTGTAATTAAATGTAATCGTACGAGTCAATGTCGTATTAGTGTCAAACACTATGTCTGAAATTGAACACGCTTTCAATATGAAGTATCAGTGCAACAGTAGCTAGATATTTTCTTGTCCTGATTGATTAACTTTTTGCAGAATGACATTACTTTTAGGACCACCAGGCTCTGGAAAGACCACTTTGCTGTTGGCATTGGCCGGAAAACTAGAAAAAGGTTTGAAAGTAAGAAACCAAATTTGTTATTTTTTATACTCTATCGATCATAACTGATGGATCACTAAAAATATTTGACTTTAATTGTATCTGATTTGGAAGTCATAAAAAACATAATTCCGATTGGTTGACAATGAGAAAAGTTTAACAGTGACGCTGCATCAAAATTAATTTCATTTGTAAGTAGTTGAATAATATTTGAATTATAATAACAAACTTTGATTGGTGATGAAACTTTAGCATTTTGGGAGAGTAACATACAATGGAGAAGGACTAGAAAAGTTTGTTCCACAAAGGATATCAGCTTATATAAGTCAAAATGATAATCACATTGGAGAAATGACTGTTAGAGAAACACTAGCTTTCTCGGCAAGATGTCAAGGAGTTGGACATAATTATGGTAATGAAGTGCGAATGCGAGTATCTTACTAGTTTTAAATAAATCCAAATCTTCACCTTAGTTTTGAATTTCACTACTTTTTAGAGATGTTGGCTGAATTGCTTAGAAGAGAGAAGGAAGCAAATATTAAACCAGATCCTGATATTGATGCCTATATGAAGGTGAGAAAGAAAGTCTTTGAAATTCTGAACACTTTGCATTGTAAGGAAGCTGCATTCTTTTGTTTCTGCTCATGTGATTCATTCAAAAATATGCAGGCAGCAGCACTAGAAGGACAGCAGGCGAGCGTCGTAACCGATTATATTCTGAAGGTAAGAGTCTAGTTTAATCAAATAGAGAAAATATTGATCAGTCAATCGCGAATTGCAGAAAATAATGCACTGTTCAAATTCCGTTATGGTACAATGTTTTAGCACCGCTATACTATAGTTTTTATTTAACTGACACTGATATAGGTAACTTGTAAAGTAATTTAGGATTTTATTTTTTATGTAATTTCTCAAAATGTTACAGATTTTGGGACTTGAAATCTGTGCTGATATTATGGTAGGAGATGGAATGATACGAGGTATCTCAGGCGGGCAGAAAAAGAGAGTCACAACAGGTATTTTATAATTTAGTTTAAATATGATTTTCGTGTCCATGTAATTATAACATATTTTGGTTTTAGTCTCTCTAAGTTCTTTTTTTTTTGAATTCAATCCATGCAAATTAAAAAAAAAACTGTTGTTTTTAGTCTCTGGCTTATTGGGCAACATGGTGTGATTTAATTGAGTCACGTATAACGTCAAGGACTAAAAGTAACAATTTTTGAATTTACAAGAACTAAATCTAAACAAAAAATCATACAGAGATTGAAACTAACATGTTGCGGGGACTAAAAATATATTTAAAGCTTTATAATTTATTAAAATCAACATTACTAAATCACAAAACTTGAAATTGAAATTTATAAGTAGGTTGATTGATTAAGTTATTTTTTTGTTGAAAAATGTAAAGGTGAGATGCTAGTTGGACCAATAAGAGTGTTGTTCATGGATGAGATATCAACTGGTTTGGATAGTTCAACAACTTTTCAAATAATCAGCTCAATCAGACAATCAATCCATATTCTGAATGGAACTGCACTTGTGTCATTGCTACAACCAGCACCAGAAACTTATGAACTATTTGATGATATAATACTTCTCACAGATGGACAAATTGTGTATCAAGGACCAAGAGAAAATGTGCTTGAGTTTTTTGAATCAATGGGATTCAAGTGTCCTGAAAGAAAAGGAGTTGCTGATTTCTTACAAGAAGTATGAGTTTGATTCATTCACTTTTAATTAACTTTTAATGTTCCTTTTAGAATTTCTTTTTTTTGGTATCATTTGTTCTTCAAATTAAAAGCATGTCCGGTGTTCGACATGACACTGACAGATATAGTTACATTCAATTTCTTTCATTTTATAAATTATTATTGATGTCAAAACGTATCAGTATCTTTGGCAAAGTCATCTTCATAGCTTATCTTTAATTTATTTAATGTTGATTTTGTTCTAATGTTATGAAATAGGTGACATCAAGGAAAGATCAATGGCAATATTGGGCAAATAAAGATGTACCTTACAGTTTTGTCACTGTCAAGGATTTTGCTGAAGCCTTTCAGATATTTCACATAGGTCAAAAACTTGGAGATGAGCTAGCCAATCCTTTTGACAAGTCTAAATGCCATGCAAATATCTTGACAAAAAAGAAATACGGTGTTAACATGAAGGAGCTTCTGAAGGCTTGTGCTAGCAGAGAGTTTTTGCTTATGAAGAGAAATTCATTTGTCTACATATTCAAAGTCACTCAAGTAAGAAACATTCAAACTCTAATGTTGCTCTTGTCATCCTTTTTTCATCAATTTGTTTAGTCTTAAACCTCCAGATCCCAGGGGAAATGGCCTCTGACAATCTAGAGTTTGGTCGGAAGATAAATAAAGTTTGATCAAAAAAATCATTTTAGTCAGAGTTTGAACTCGTCTGATTTGAAATGAATGACATACAAACCGTGTTAAATTAATAGTGCTAAAGCGTAGCGGAATTTTAACAAACTGCTATTGTTCTACTATATATGATTTAGTACAAAGAGTTTGTCAAGTAATGTTTATATGAAAACAATATTGTCCATCACGGATCGTGAAAAACATCGATTTGTTTATATAGTGGCTATAGCATTAGTAACAATGTAGCATGACAAAATTTGAATAAACTGTTATTTTTCACGGTGGCAACATTTTTTTGATATAACCTTTTGATCTTCTTCTATATTTTTCTTGGTTCTTATATGAATGTCTTGTTCCTCTTTTTCAGCTTATTTATCTAGCTATCATGACAACAACATTGTTTCTAAGAACAAAGATGCATAAGAAAACTGTGGACGATGGGGGAACATACATGGGAGCACTATTCTTCACAGTCACAGTAGCAATGTTCAATGGAATATCAGAGCTAAATATGACAATCATGAAACTTCCTGTGTTTTACAAACAAAGAGATCTTCTATTTTATCCTTCATGGGCTTATTCACTTCCACCATGGATCCTCAAAATACCAATAACACTCATTGAAGTTGCCATTTGGGAAGCCATCACTTACTATGCTATTGGTTATGATCCAAATTTTGTAAGGCAAGAATAGACCACATCACAAATCATTAATTAAAAAAAAATGAATCAGCGACAAAAAAATTGTTACAAAATTATACACAAATTTCAATTGTTTTTAGTAATCATTATTTATTTTGGAATCTAATGAGAAATTTTATTGGCAGGTTCTTAAAACAGTATTTGATAATCCTATGCATTAATCAGATGGCATCTTCACTATTTTGGATGATGGCAGCATTAGGAAGAGATGTTATTGTAGCAAACACTGTTGGAGCATTTGCTTTATTAGTAGTTCTGGTTTTGGGGGGATTTGTGATTTCAAGAGGTACAAAATTGTAATGTACACAATGAATCGAGTAAACCACCAATTTTGTCTTTGAACTTACACCTTTTCTCTAATTTCGTCCCTAATGTTTTGTCGAGTCCATCTCATTAGTCCTTCTTGTTATATATTGACAAAACACTAAGGACTATAACATAACAGATTTGACAAGATATTGGCGACTAACATGATAGATAAAGCAAATGTTAGGGACTATTTAATATTTTCGATTACTTGAGGACGAAGTATGAGATAGCATGTATGTTCAGGGAGGAAATTGGTGGTTTAATTGCAATGAGTCTCTTTATATATACACTTTTTCTTTTATAGAAGCAATAAATCACTTTATTTTAAATGTGTTCTCTTGCATCAGAGGATGTACACAAATGGTTTCTATGGGGATATTGGTCCTCACCACTGATGTATGGACAGAATGCTATAGCTGTGAATGAATTTCTTGGACATAGTTGGAGAAAGGTAATAACGCATCAATACCCTTGGTTTCTAATAAGAGAAATTATATTTGGCTTAATTGCAATTTTGGTCCCCCTATTTTAGCTGAATTGCGAAAGTATTCCCCCCATTTTGTTTCTCTCCAGTTTTGGTCCTCCAAGCAGAATTTTGGTCCAAAACTTCACGAAATTTCATTTTTTTTGCATTTATTTAAGTCACACAATGCCTTAAGATCTCATTTGCAACTATTGTACCTGAAATATATGATCATAAATGGTGTAGTACGACTTTAAAAAAATGAAATTTCATCAAATTTTGGACCAACATTCTGTTTGGGGACCAAAACTGGGGAGAAACAAAATAAGAGGACTACTTTCGCGATTCAGCTAAAATATGGGGACCATAACTGCAATTAAGCCATTATATTTTGACTGACAAAATCGACAACAAAATAGTTGGTTAAAGCAATTCAAATACGTGGTTAATTATGTTTAGTGATTATGCAGGTCACTCGTAATTCCAATGAAACATTAGGAGTTTTGATACTAAAAACTCGTGGTTTTTTCCCACAAGCTTATTGGTATTGGATTGGTGTAGGAGCATTGACTGGTTATGTTCTTCTGTATAACTTTTTGTTCACATTAGCTTTACAATATCTCAGCCGTGAGTACCATCTTTATATCTTTTTTTGAGCTTCTAAACTTTACTTGAACCTCTTTTTCTGATCATTTGATATATATGTTGCATATAAGCATTCAGAAAGGATCAAGCAGGGTTATCTGAGGAGAAATTGCTAGAGAGAGATGGTTCAACAGATGAAGAATTTATTCAGTTACCTTCTCAAAAGAGCATTTCTGGTTTGTCCTTGAACTAATGTTATTAGATTCTTTGTTTGAAGTTTGGTATTGAAGTTATAACACGTTGAATGTGATGACAAGACAGAAACAAGGATGGTAGATGAAGCAAGTAGAAGTGGAAGGAGGGGCATGGTTCTTCCTTTTCAACCTCTTTCCCTCACTTTTGATGAGATCAGATATGCTGTAGACATGCCACAGGTATTTTACATATTTTTAAGATGTTGTATTTCATAATTGCAATTAGCCTTTCTATTTGCATGTGATTGGTTGTATTTAAAATACAGGTGTTTGGCCTCTTTGGATTTACTTATTTGAGCTTATATATTAGTTTAAACAATTGTGAGAGTGTTTGAAATTGCTTAAGGAAACAACTTATGACATGTCCATAAGTTGTTACAGCTTATTTCCATAAGTTTCCCATTTGGGATGGACAAGCCAATTTATATATCTAACACCATATTTTTCTGAATGATCAGCATTGCACCTAGTACTTTCATTTCATATATTTATGTTACTGCGCAATAGCGGAACTCTATGATCAAATTTTGTGATCATATGAATATTTAGCCGAACTCTGATAAAATCTAGTGTGCTCTTTGTTTGCGTTTTTCATACATTCTGATCTAACTTGTTCATACATTTTGACTGTTATATTGATTGTAGGAAATGAAAAGTCAAGGAGTTTTCGAAGATCGTCTCGAACTTTTGAAAGGTATCAGTGGTGCATTTAGGCCGGGAGTACTAACAGCTTTGATGGGTGTAAGTGGTGCTGGAAAGACTACTCTAATGGATGTTTTAGCTGGAAGGAAAACTGGTGGATATATTGAAGGAAACATAACAATATTTGGTTATCCAAAGAATCAAAAAACATTTGCTCGCATATTAGGATATTGCGAACAATTCGATATCCATTCACCTAATGTTACAGTGTATGAATCTTTGCTATATTCTGCATGGCTTTGGTTACCCCCGGAAGTTGATCAAGCTACCAGAAAGGTACATTTATGCTATAAGCACTTAACTAAGTTGTTTATCCAAACAGAATGCCAGACTAAGATTTGAACATCGCAATATTTCTCAGAGTGCATTGAACTAAATCAGTTTCTAAGTATTAGTAATCTCTTGGAAGCCTTTACTTTGGAGATATTATAGCTTATGAACTTGAACTCAATTTTTATGAGATGTAGATGTTTATTGAGGAAGTCATGGAGCTTGTAGAGCTTAAATCATTAAGAGAAGCACTTGTTGGATTGCCAGGCGAGAATGGACTTTCAACCGAACAACGCAAGAGACTTACAATTGCAGTTGAACTCGTAGCCAGTCCGTCGATTATATTCATGGACGAACCAACCTCCGGCCTTGATGCTAGAGCTGCTGCAATTGTAATGAGAACAGTAAGGAACACCGTGGACACAGGACGTACCGTGGTGTGCACAATCCATCAGCCAAGTATTGATATATTTGACGCCTTTGGTGAGGTAACAAACTTTACTACCATTTAGGTACATTTTTGTTTTATCCTATTTGGTGCTAAAGTTCAAAGAGTTAATTAAGTTCTTAATTCAATCTCAACTTTTTCAGCTTCTACTTCTGAAATTAGGAGGTGAACAAATATATGCTGGTCCATTAGGCCGCCACTGTTCTCATTTGATTCAATACTTTGAGGTGAGTCTAACGTAAATGATATATATTGAGCATACTAGTTGCTCCTGTTGCATTGGCATATAAATGTTTAAATTTTTATATTCACTTAATGCATGAATACTATAGGCTATTGAAGGAGTTCCTAAGATCAAAGATGGTTATAATCCTGCAACTTGGATGTTGGAAGTTACATCAGCAGGATCAGAAGCAAATCTTAAGGTCAACTTCACTAATGTGTACAAAAACTCAGAACTATATAGGTCAGAATTCTTTCTTATAAGCTTATGTTTGATAAAATAACTACAAATGAAATATTGGTAAACATTAGCAATTCTATTCTATTCTATTTCTTTTTCATTTATTTATTTATTTATTTATTTATATTTTGGTGTTTTAAATCAAGGCTGTTATAGCCTAAATTTTTGGAATTATGAGAATATATCACTAAGTTTATGATTTTTATGTGGTAGTGTTTAAAGATTTTAATCAATTGGTTTTTTATACTTGTGATTGTTTAGGAGAAACAAACAATTGATCCAAGAGCTAAGTATACATCCTCAACATTCAAAGGATTTATACTTTGAGTGACACAATGTAAAGCTTGTCTATGGAAACAACATTTATCATATTGGAGGAACACATCATACACAGCAGTTAGGCTCCTATTTACCACACTAATAGCTTTCTTGTTTGGTGTCATATTTTGGAACATTGGCTTGAAAAGGTATGTGCAACAAGTAAACAATACATTGACATAAATACTAAGAAAATATGAAAATGAAATTCAAAACACTTGTATTACCTACGAAGCTCTGGCACAAACATCACTAAACACAATACAGTGACACTTGACACATGTACTAATTGAACGTAACCACATATGTCCGTGTCAGACATTTGTCGACACTAACACGTAATGAACACTCAACATACTTTCAATTTAAAGTTTCAGTACTACATATTGTATTACCATAATTTAATGAAAATCACAGGAGAAAGGAGCAAGATCTTTTCAATGCAATGGGTTCAATGTATGCTTCCGTCATCTTTATTGGAGTACAAAATGGTGCCTCAGTGCAACCTATAATAGCAGTTGAGAGAACTGTATTTTATAGAGAAAGAGCTGCTGGAATGTATTCTGCTTTGCCTTATGCACTTGCACAAGTAAAGCAACAACTTCAACTCATGCAATTTTTTGAGTAGAAAAAGTGATATGCTATCTGTTTTAAAACCAATTAGATCTTGTCTGTTAGATGAATATCAAACTGACTCGTAGTCTGAGATGTATTTTAAAACCAATTTTGTAAAATCAGAATACGAGTTGTTCAATCTTCATCCAATTCTCAAGATTCATTGATCTTTGAATGCATGTTTTCCCAGACTGCAGAGAATCCATGTCTAACAAATAGTTTAAGTATGATCTAATGGTTGAGCTCAACTATTTTATTGTAATTGTAGGTTATTATAGAGCTTCCTCACATATTGGTTCAAACCTTGATATATGGTATTATAGTATATGCCATGATGGGATTGGATTGGACAACATCAAAATTCTTGTGGTATCTTTTCTTCATGTACTTCACATTCTTGTACTACACTTTCTATGGTATGATGACCATGGCCATCAGTCCCAATCCACATGTGCCTGCCATATTGTCCAGTGCTTTCTATGCAATATGGAGCCTTTTCTCAGGCTTTGTTATTCCCTTATCTGTAAATTACAACCTTGACATCTTTAGATTCTTCTTGTATGGTTATAGTTTATTACTATGAAGCTCTCTCACAGACCCAAACATTAGATATCATGCTACAAAGACACCAATAATAATTTAAGAAATAGAAGTTATTAAATGTAGCCACATTTAATAAAAAATTTAAGAAATATAAAAATAACTTTGACATGAGTTATTATTATTATTACTATTATAGTAGTCACCAAGACTTGGATCTTCTCCATCCTTTTACCGGTCTATCCTTTTCAGTTGAATATCAGTTGTTAGACTAATCTAACAGCATAGAGTTTTGATCTTTATTTGTTAGATTAATGTGACAGTTGATATTTCGAAACAAAACAGCTACATAGTATAAACTATTTTTTTTTTGACATTTTGTTTAATCCATGACATAAACTAACATTTGAAAATTGATTATAAAATTGACAGAATACCAATATGGTGGAAGTGGTATTATTGGGTTTGTCCTGTTGCATGGACATTGTATGGATTGGTGGCTTCACAATATGGTGACAACATGGACACACTTGAGAATGGTCAAAGGGTTGAAGAATTTGTGAGGAGTTACTTTGGTTTTGAACATGACTTCTTAGGAGTGGTTGCAATTGTTGTGGCTGGATTCTCAGTGTTGTTTGCACTTGTCTTTACCTTGAGCATCAAAGTATTCAACTTCCAAAAAAGATGAAAATCACTTCAAATATGATTCTTTGGCAAATAAATAGCATGAGGAAGTACAAAGGCCATTCATCTAAATGCAGGAATTAGTATTTTTAGTATTAGAATTTTATTTATTTATGCTACCACCTAGCATGTATATCAAAAAAATTACCCTTATGTAAAACTAGCTTATACATTTTGCCATTTTTTTTTTAATGAAAAGACATATTACCATAATATATGATAAATGTATGCTAAAGAGACATGTTAATATATATTTGATTGAAAATTTATTTACAATTATATACAATAATATCACACCGTGTAGATTTTTATGAAAACATTTTAGTAACTCAAAAATAAAATGACATATCAATTAAATTAGATTTAATTACACTTTCGATCTCTTTATTTTTTACATTCGGGAGACGGGTTTAACAAAGTCGAGAATAGGGTTACTTATTTTTTTTCTCTTTTGGTGGTTGCTTTTTCTATTAAAATAGTCTCTCTCTTTTTCTCTCCTAAACCTTTTTTTTTCCTAGATCCTTCGTAGTGAGCTTTTGAATGGAAGACATCAGTTTTTGTTATATTCCTTTTTATCATTAGAAGTCGGTAACATGATATTAAGTTGGGAAAGTAGAGAACGGTATTATGTGGTAACGTGGTTTTTGAACCAAATATTAAATGGGGAACGTAGTATTTCAACCTAAGCCATTGAATGGTTCCCGATTCATGCTTTTATTATTATTATTATTATTATTATTTTATACATTATATAATTTTAGTTTTAATTTATCACTCAATGACACATCAAATACACTTAAAAATCTCTAATTACTCATAGGAAATGAGTTTTTTTCCTTATGTTGAACGTGTCTCCCATAACATTTTTTTATACTTAAAAAAAATACAAAATATAATTGAAACAAAAAAAAATAATATTAAATATTTGAAAATGAAAAACATGTAACTATTTCATTATCGACTCGAAACTTTCTATGTCTTAAACATTTATAAACTTTTCTTGTCTATAATTTTTTTCAACCACTTTTGAAGTTTCTTGACTATGTCAAATAATTATTTGAATAATTTACAAGGCACACAAGAATCAATTGTTTCAATATTTTGAATTTAACAAACTATCACTCACGAATTAATATTATAATATATCACAAAACACACAATCATCAATGTATTAAAATAGACTCCCACATAAACATAATTTAATATTGTGCCATTTCATTCAAATATTGTCACCTCAACAAAAAAAATCATCTAAAAGGGTTTTTCTCTTCAATTTATTATCTATTATATATTTAAAATAGACTTCTACGTAAACATCATCTAATATTGTGTCATTTTATTTCAATATTCTACCTCAACAAAAAATATCATGGCACATCTAAAAGGTTTTTCCTCTTCAATTCTCCTTATTATTCAACTTTCAATTTACTTTAACACACATTTTACTATTATTATTATTATTATTATTATTATTATTATTATTATTTAGCATCTAATAACTATTGTCGATTATATATATTAAAATAGACTACCACGTAAACATCATCTAATATTGTGTTATTTCATTCAAATATTGTCATCTCAACAAAAATCTCATGTAAAAGGTTTTTCCTCTTCAATTCTCGTTATTATTCAACTTTCAATTTTCTTTAACACACGTTTTACTACTATTATTATTATTATCATTAATATTAAGCATATAATATTATGTATGACTATAAATGTGTGATGAGTTACAAATTAAAGTAAAATAAATATTATGTATAACTATTAATGTGTTAAGAGTTACAAAATAAAGTACAATCAATATATTGGCTACCCAAAAGACAACGAAGATTGTACCAGTTTTATATGTGTTATTATTGTGTATTCGGTCATGAATTATATTATTCTACTTCTTCAAACAATCTCTACCATTAGCGTCTTGCACCCCAATCATTTTCAAATTAAGAAGTAAATATAGTTGAAAATTCTTTTTTTTTTTTGTTGCACAAATAACCATTATTATACCTAATTATTCATTTTTCTAAAAATTTTGATTGTTGTTAGTTAGAGTGTTTTTTTACAAACATATTTTATCTCATCTATGACATGAAAATATATTGGTTTCTCAAAATACAAATAAGATTGTTTATATTCAGTTTTATATTAGTGTTATTATTGTGTCATAGGGAGAAAACTATTTACTATTTATACTTAAAAGAATAATGTTTAATATTTATATTAAAAAATTATTTATTATTTTTTTACGGAAATGTTTTATGTTGTTAAATTTTTTTAAAGTACTATCAATGTGAAGTTTATACATCTGTTTTACTTCTACTCAACCATACAAACGAATTGTTTGTGTCTCAAGTCATTTCTATAGAAGTCTTGTCATATTTTGTCACCTCATTTTATTTGATCCACATCAGCCAAAAAGATGATGTGTACCTCTTAAGAAGTAAATCATACTCCTTCAACAACTTCTTTAATCTCTTTAATCCATATTTCTCCATTTTCTTCCACAATTTCTTTAATACCTTCAAAATCTATTTAATAATATTATTTTATAATAAATTTATAAATTATAAAACTATTTCACACTTATTTATAATAAATTTATAATTTATAAATTATTTTACAATTTTATAATAAATTTATAAATTATTTTATAATAATATTATTATTTATTTACCAATGGTAATAATTTATATTATTTGTCATTAAATTCAATAAAAAAAACCGACTAAGCACTCATAAATATCGACATAAATGCTCTTTATATTATTTTATATGTTAAAAATTCAATTACGCATTAATTTAATCCATTTATAATTTCTTTCAATTTATGTCAATCTATTTTTTAGTAACATTTTAGGGTTCAGGGTTCAGGGTTCAGGGTTCAGGGTTCAGGGTTCAGGGTTCAGGGTTCAGGGTCTAGGGTCTAGGGTCTAGGGTCTAGGGTTTAGGGTTTAGGGTTTAGGGTTTAGGGTTTAGGGTTTAGGGTTTAGGGTTTAGGGTTTAGGGTTTAGGGTTTAGGGTTTAGGGGTTTAGGGTTTTAGGGGTTTAGGGG
>JBBPBT010001310.1:4189186-4219609 GCA_037974875.1 Cicer bijugum | reverse complement strand
GTTTTCTTAGTAAAAAAAACCAGTTTTCAGACGCGATTTTCGTTTCGTTCTTTTTTATTTGTTGTTGGAAGTAAATATAAGGTTATTTTTTGTTTACAAAAGAAAAATCCATGCTTCGGATGTCGATTAGTCGGGGTGCGTGTTTTTTGGTATTTTCTTTGGTGCAACGCACGCGTATATACAATTTAGACGCATTAATTTTCAGGTGCGATCATACCAGCACTAATGCACCGGATCCCATCAGAACTCCGCAGTTAAGCGAGCTTGGGCGAGAGTAGTACTAGGATGGGTGACCTCCTGGGAAGTCCTCGTGTTGCACCTTTTTTAATTTTTTTATGCGTTTTAGATTTTGTTGTCGTTTTCTTAGTAAAAAAAACCAGTTTTCAGACGCGATTTTCGTTTCGTTCTTTTTTATTTGTTGTTGGAAGTAAATATAAGGTTATTTTTTGTTTACAAAAGAAAAATCCATGCTTCGGATGTCGATTAGTCGGGGTGCGTGTTTTTTGGTATTTTCTTTGGTGCAACGCACGCGTATATACAATTTAGACGCATTAATTTTCAGGTGCGATCATACCAGCACTGATGCACCGGATCCCATCAGAACTCCGCAGTTAAGCGCGCTTGGGCGTGTGTAGTACTAGGATGGGTGACCTCCTGGGAAGTCCTCGTGTTGCACCTTTTTTAATTTTTTTTATGCGTTTTAGATTTTGTTGTCGTTTTCTTGGTAAAAAAAACCAGTTTTCAGACGCGATTTTTGTTTCGTTCTTTTTTATTTGTTGTTGGAAGTAAATATAAGGTTATTTTTTGTTTACAAAAGAAAAATCCATGCTTCGGATGTCGATTAGTCGGGGTGCGTGTTTTTTGGTATTTTCTTTGGTGCAACGCACGCGTATATACAATTTAGACGCATTAATTTTCAGGTGCGATCATACCAGCACTAATGCACCGGATCCCATCAAAAATCCGCAGTTAAGCGTGCTTGGGCGAGAGTAGTACTAGGATGGGTGACCTCCTGGGAAGTCCTCGTGTTGCACCTTTTTTAATTTTTTTTATGCGTTTTAGATTTTGTTGTCGTTTTCTTAGCAAAAAAAAACCAGTTTTCAGACGCGATTTTCGTTTCGTTCTTTTTTATTTGTTGTTGGAAGTAAATATAAGGTTATTTTTTGTTTACAAAAGAAAAATCCATGCTTCGGATGTCGATTAGTCGGGGTGCGTGTTTTTTGGTATTTTCTTTGGTGCAACGCACGCGTATATACAATTTAGACGCATTAATTTTCAGGTGCGATCATACCAGCACTAATGCACCGGATCCCATCAGAACTCCGCAGTTAAGCGTGCTTGGGCCAGCACTAATGCACCGGATCCCATCAGAACTCCACAGTTAAGCGTGCTTGGGCCAGAGTAGTACTAGGATGGGTGACCTCCTGGGAAGTCCTCGTGTTGCACCTTTTTTAATATTTTTTATGCGTTTTAGATTTTGTTGTCGTTTTCTTAGTAAAAAACACCAGTTTTCAGACGCGATTTTCGTTTCGTTCTTTTTTATTTGTTGTTGGAAGTAAATATAAGGTTATTTTTTGTTTACAAAAGAAAAATCCATGCTTCGGATGTCGATTAGTCGGGGTGCGTGTTTTTTGGTATTTTCTTTGGTGCAACGCACGCGTATATACAATTTAGACGCATTAATTTTCAGGTGCGATCATACCAGCACTAATGCACCGGAGCCCATCCGAACTCCGCAGTTAAGCGTGCTTGGGCGAGAGTAGTACTAGGATGGGTGACCTCCTGGGAAGTCCTCGTGTTGCACCTTTTTTAATTTTTTTTATGCGTTTTACATTTTGTTGTCGTTTTCTTAGTAAAAAAAACCAGTTTTCAGACGCGATTTTCGTTTCGTTCTTTTTTATTTGTTGTTGGAAGTAAATATAAGGTTATTTTTTGTTTACAAAAGAAAAATCCATGCTTCGGATGTCGATTAGTCGGGGTGCGTGTTTTTTGGTATTTTCTTTGGTGCAACGCACGCGTATATACAATTTAGACGCATTAATTTTCAGGTGCGATCATACCACCACTAATGCACCGGATCCCATCAGAACTCCGCAGTTAAGCGTGCTTGGGCGAGAGTAGTACTATGATGGGTGACCTCCTGGGAAGTTCTCGTGTTGCACCTTTTTTAATTTTTTTTAAGCGTTTTAGATTTTGATGTCGTTTTCTTAGTAAAAAAAACCAGTTTTCAGACGCGATTTTCGTTTCGTTCTTTTTTATTTGTTGTTGGAAGTAAATATAAGGTTATTTTTTGTTTACAAAAGAAAAATCCATGCTTCGGATGTCGATTAGTCGGGGTGCGTGTTTTTTGGTATTTTCTTTGGTGCAACGCACGCGTATATACAATTTAGACGCATTAATTTTCAGGTGCGATCATACCAGCACTAATGCACCGGATCCCATCAGAACTCCGCAGTTAAGCGTGCTTGGGCGAGAGTAGTACTAGGATGGGTGACCTCCTGGGAAGTCCTCGTGTTGCACCTTTTTTATTTTTTTTATGCGTTTTAGATTTTGTTGTCGTTTTCTTAGTCAAAAAAACCAGTTTTCAGACGCGATTTTCGTTTCGTTCTTTTTTATTTGTTGTTGGAAGTAAATATAAGGTTATTTTTTGTTTACAAAAGAAAAATCCATGCTTCGGATGTCGATTAGTCGGGGTGCGTGTTTTTTGGTATTTTCTTTGGTGCAACGCACGCGTATATACAATTTAGACGCATTCATTTTCAGGTGCGATCATACCAGCACTAATGCACCGGATCCCATCAGAACTCCGCAGTTAAGCGTGCTTGGGCGAGAGTAGTACTATGATGGGTGACCTCCTGGGAAGTCCTCGTGTTGCACCTTTTTTAATTTTTTTATGCGTTTTAGATTTTGTTGTCGTTTTCTTAGTAAAAAAAACCAGTTTTCAGACGCGATTTTCGTTTCGTTCTTTTTTATTTGTTGTTGGAAGTAAATATAAGGTTATTTTTTGTTTACAAAAGAAAAATCCATGCTTCGGATGTCGATTAGTCGGGGTGCGTGTTTTTTGGTATTTTCTTTGGTGCAACGCACGCGTATATACAATTTAGACGCATTAATTTTCAGGTGCGATCATACCAGCACTGATGCACCGAATCCCATCAGAACTCTGCAGTTAAGTGTGCTTGGGCGAGAGTAGTACTAGGATGGGTGACCTCCTGGGAAGTCCTCGTGTTGCACCTTTTTTAATTTTTTTATGCGTTTTAGATTTTGTTGTCGTTTTCTTAGTAAAAAAAACCAGTTTTCAGACGCGATTTTCGTTTCGTTCTTTTTTATTTGTTGTTGGAAGTAAATATAAGGTTATTTTTTGTTTACAAAAGAAAAATCCATGCTTTGGATGTCGATTAGTCGGGGTGCGTGTTTTTTGGTATTTTCTTTGGTGCAACGCACGCGTATATACAATTTAGACGCATTAATTTTCAGGTGCGATCATACCAGCACTAATGCACCGGATCCCATCAGAACTCCGCAGTTAAGCGTGCATGGGCGAGAGTAGTACTAGGACGGGTGACCTCCTGGGAAGTCCTCGTGTTGCACCTTTTTTAATTTTTTTATGCGTTTTAGATTTTGTTGTTGTTTTCTTAGTAAAAAAAACCAGTTTTCAGACGCGATTTTCGTTTCGTTCTTTTTTATTTGTTGTTGGAAGTAAATATAAGGTTATTTTTTGTTTACAAAAGAAAAATCCATGCTTCGGATGTCGATTAGTCGGGGGGCGTGTTTTTTGGTATTTTCTTTGGTGCAACGCACGCGTATATACAATTTAGACGCATTAATTTTCAGGTGCGATCATACCAGCACTAATGCACCGGATCCCATCAGAACTCCGCAGTGAAGCGTGCTTGGGCGAGAGTAGTACTAGGATGGGTGACCTCCTGGGATGTCCTCGTGTTGCACCTTTTTTAATTTTTTTTATGCGTTTTAGATTTTGTTGTCGTTTTCTTAGTAAAAAAAACCAGTTTTAAGACGCGATTTTCGTTTCGTTCTTTTTTATTTGTTGTTGGAAGTAAATATAAGGTTATTTTTTGTTTACAAAAGAAAAATCCATGCTTCGGATGTCGATTAGTCGGGGTGCGTGTTTTTTGGTATTTTCTTTGGAGCAACGCACGCGTATATACAATTTAGACGCATTAATTTTCAGGTGCGATCATACCAGCACTAATGCACCGGATCCCATCAAAACTCCGCAGTTAAGCGTGCTTGGGCGAGAGTAGTACTAGGATGGGTGACCTCCTGGGAAGTCCTCGTGTTGCACCTTTTTTAATTTTTTTTATGCGTTTTAGATTTTGTTGTCGTTTTCTTAGTAAAAAAAACCAGTTTTCAGACGCGATTTTCGTTTCGTTCTTTTTTATTTGTTGTTGGAAGTAAATATAAGGTTATTTTTTGTTTACAAAAGAAAAATCCATGCTTCGGATGTCGATTAGTCGGGGTGCGTGTTTTTTGGTATTTTCTTTGGTGCAACGCACGCGTATATACAATTTAGACGCATTAATTTTCAGGTGCGATCATACCAGCACTAATGCACCGGATTCCATCAGAACTCCGCAGTTAAGCGTGCTTGGGCGAGAGTAGTACTAGGATGGGTGACCTCCCTTCCTGGGAAGTCCTCGTGTTGCACCTTTTTTAATTTTTTTATGCGTTTTAGATTTTGTTGTCGTTTTCTTAGTAAAAAAAACCAGTTTTCAGACGCGATTTTCGTTTCGTTCTTTTTTATTTGTTGTTGGAAGTAAATATAAGGTTATTTTTTGTTTACAAAAGAAAAATCCATGCTTCGGATGTCGATTAGTCGGGGTGCGTGTTTTTTGGTATTTTCTTTGGTGCAACGCACGCTTATATACAATTTAGACGCATTAATTTTCAGGTGCGATCATACCAGCACTGATGCACCGGATCCCATCAGAACTCCGCAGTTAAGCGTGCTTGGGCGAGAGTAGTACTAGGATGGGTGACCTCCTGGGAAGTCCTTGTGTTGCACCTTTTTTAATTTTTTTATGCGTTTTAGATTTTGTTGTCGTTTTCTTAGTAAAAAAAACCAGTTTTCAGACGCGATTTTCGTTTCGTTCTTTTTTATTTGTTGTTGGAAGTAAATATAAGGTTATTTTTTGTTTACAAAAGAAAAATCCATGCTTCGGATGTCGATTAGTCGGGGTGCGTGTTTTTTGGTATTTTCTTTGGTGCAACGCACGCGTATATACAATTTAGACGCATTAATTTTCAGGTGCGATCATAACAGCACTAATGCACCGGAGCCCATCAGAACTCCGCAGTTAAGCGTGCTTGGGCGAGAGTAGTACTAGGATGGGTGACCTTTTGGGAAGTCCTCGTGTTGCACCTTTTTTAATTTTTTTTATGCGTTTTACATTTTGTTGTCGTTTTCTTAGTAAAATAACCAGTTTAAAGACGCGATTTTCGTTTCGTTCTTTTTTATTTGTTGTTGGAAGTAAATATAAGGTTATTTTTTGTTTACAAAAGAAAAATCCATGCTTCGGATGTCGATTAGTCGGGGTGCGTGTTTTTTGGTATTTTCTTTGGTGCAACGCACGCGAATATACAATTTAGACGCATTAATTTTTAGGTGCGATCATACCAGCACTAATGCACCGGATCCCATCAGAACTCTGCAGTTAAGCGTGCTTGGGCGAGAGTAGTACTAGGATGGGTGACCTCCTGGGAAGTCCTCGTGTTGCACCTTTTTTAATTTTTTTATGCGTTTTAGATTTTGTTGTCGTTTTCTTAGTAAAAAAAACCAGTTTTCAGACGCGATTTTCGTTTCGTTCTTTTTTATTTGTTGTTGGAAGTAAATATAAGGTTATTTTTTGTTTACAAAAGAAAAATCCATGCTTCGGATGTCGATTAGTCGGGGTGCGTGTTTTTTGGTATTTTCTTTGGTGCAACGCACGCGTATATACAAATTAGACGCATCAATTTTCAGGTGCGATCATACCAGCACTGATGCACCAGATCCCATCAGAACTCCGCAGTTAAGCGTGCTTGGGCGAGAGTAGTACTAGGATGGGTGACCTCCTGGGAAGTCCTCGTGTTGCACCTTTTTTAATTTTTTTATGCGTTTTAGATTTTGTTGTCGTTTTCTTAGTAAAAAAAACCAGTTTTCAGACGCGATTTTCGTTTCGTTCTTTTTTATTTGTTGTTGGAAGTAAATATAAGGTTATTTTTTGTTTACAAAAGAAAAATCCATGCTTCGGATGTCGATTAGTCGGGGTGCGTGTTTTTTGGTATTTTCTTTGGTGCAACGCACGCGTATATACAATTTAGACGCATTAATTTTCAGGTGCGATCATACCAGCACTAATGCACTCGATCCCATCAGAACTCCGTAGTTAAGCGTGCTTGGGCGAGAGTAGTACTAGGATGGGTGACCTCCTGGGAAGTCCTCGTGTTGCACCTTTTTTAATTTTTTTATGCGTTTTAGATTTTGTTGTCGTTTTCTTAGTAAAAAAAACCAGTTTTCAGACGCGATTTTCGTTTCGTTCTTTTTTATTTGTTGTTGGAAGTAAATATAAGGTTATTTTTTGTTTACAAAAGAAAAATCCATGCTTCGGATGTCGGTTAGTCGGGGTGCGTGTTTTTTGGTATTTTCTTTGGTGCAACGCACGCGTATATACAATTTAGACGCATTAATTTTTAGGTGCGATCATACCAGCACTAATGCACCGGATCCCATCAGAACTCCGCAGTTAAGCGTGTTTGGGCGAGAGTAGTACTAGGATGGGTGACCTCCTGGGAAGTCCTCGTGTTGCACCTTTTTTAATTTTTTTATGCGTTTTAGATTTTGTTGTCGTTTTCTTAGTAAAAAAAACCAGTTTTCAGACGCGGTTTTCGTTTCGTTCTTTTTTATTTGTTGTAGGAAGTAAATATAAGGTTATTTTTTGTTTACAAAAGGAAAATCCATGCTTCGGATGTCGATTAGTCAGGGTGCGTGTTTTTTGGTATTTTCTTTGGTGCAACGCACGCGTATATACAATTTAGACGCATTAATTTTTAGGTGCGATCATACCAGCACTAATGCACCGGATCCCTTCAGAACTCCGCAGTTAAGCGTGCTTGGGCGAGAGTAGTACTAGGATGTGTGACCTCCTGGGAAGTCCTCGTGTTGCACCTTTTTTAATTTTTTTTATGCGTTTTAGATTTTGTTGTCGTTTTCTTAGTAAAAAAAACCAGTTTTCAGACGCGATTTTCTTTTCGTTCTTTTTTATTTGTTGTTGGAAGTAAATATAAGGTTATTTTTTGTTTACAAAAGAAAAATCCATGCTTCGGATGTCGATTAGTCGGGGTGCGTGTTTTTTGGTATTTTCTTTGGTGCAACGCACGCGTATATACAATTTAGACGCATTAATTTTCAGGTGCGATCATACCAGCACTAATGCACCGGATCCCATCAGAACTCCGCAGTTTAGCGTGCTTGGGCGAGAGTAGTACTAGGATGGGTGACCTCCTGGGAAGTCCTCGTGTTGCACGTTTTTTAATTTTTTTATGCGTTTTAGATTTTGTTGTCGTTTTCTTAGTAAAAAAAACCAGTTTTCAGACGCGATTTTCGTTTCGTTCTTTTTTATTTGTTGTTGGAAGTAAATATAAGGTTATTTTTTGTTTACAAAAGAAAAATCCATGCTTCGGATGTCGATTAGTCGGGGTGCGTGTTTTTTGGTATTTTATTTGGTGCAACGCACGCGTATATACAATTTAGACGCATTAATTTTCAGGTGCGATCATACCAGCACTAATGCACCGGATCCCATCAGAACTCCGCAATTAAGCGTGCTTGGGCGAGAGTAGTACTAGGATGGGTGACCTCCTGGGAAGTCCTCGTGTTGCACCTTTTTTAATTTTTTTATGCGTTTTAGATTTTGTTGTCGTTTTCTTAGTAAAAAAAACCAGTTTTCAGACGCGATTTTCTTTTCGTTCTTTTTTATTTGTTGTTGGAAGTAAATATAAGGTTATTTTTTGTTTACAAAAGAAAAATCCATGCTTCGGATGTCGATTAGTCGGGGTGCGTGTTTTTTGGTATTTTCTTTGGTGCAACGCACGCGTATATACAATTTAGACGCATTAATTTTTAGGTGCGATCATACCAGCACTAATGCACCGGATCCCATCAGAACTCCGCAGTTAAGCGTGCTTGGGCGAGAGTAGTACTAGAATGGGTGACCTCCTGGGAAGTCCTCGTGTTGCACATTTTTTACAAAAGAAAAATCCATGCTTCGGATGTCGATTAGTCGGGGTGCGTGTTTTTTGGTATTTTCTTTGGTGCAACGCACGCGTATATACAATTTAGACGCATTAATTTTCAGGTGCGATCATACCAGCACTAATGCACCGGATCCCATCAGGGCGAGAGTAGTACTAGGATGGGTGACCTCCTGGGAAGTCCTCGTGTTGCACCTTTTTTAATTTTTTTATGCGTTTTGGATTTTGTTGTCGTTTTCTTAGTAAAAAAAACCAGTTTCAGACGCGATTTTCGTTTCGTTCTTTTTTATTTGTTGTTGGAAGTAAATATAAGGTTATTTTTTGTTTACAAAAGAAAAATCCATGCTTCGGATGTCGATTAGTCGGGGTGCGTGTTTTTTGGTATTTTCTTTGGTGCAACACACGCGTATATACAATTTAGACGCATTAATTTTCAGGTGCGATCATACCAGCACTAATGCACCGGATCCCATCAGAACTCCGCAATTAAGCGTGCTTGGGCGAGAGTAGTACTAGGATGGGTGACCTCCTGGGAAGTCCTCGTGTTGCACCTTTTTTAATTTTTTTATGCGTTTTAGATTTTGTTGTCGTTTTCTTAGTAAAAAAAACCAGTTTTCAGACGCGATTTCGTTTCGTTTTTTTTATTTGTTGTTGGAAGTAAATATAAGGTTATTTTTTGTTTACAAAAGAAAAATCCATGCTTCGGATGTCGATTAGTCGGGGTGCGTGTTTTTTGGTATTTTCTTTGGTGCAACGCACGCGTATATACAATTTAGACGCATTAATTTTCAGGTGCGATCATACCAGCACTAATGCACCGGATTCCATCAGAACTCCGCAGTCAAGCGTGCTTGGGCGAGAGTAGTACTAGGATGGGTGACCTCCTGGGAAGTCCTCGTGTTGCACCTTTTTTAATTTTTTTATGCGTTTTAGATTTTGTTGTCGTTTTCTTAGTAAAAAAAACCAGTTTTCAAACGCGATTTTCGTTTCGTTCTTTTTTATTTGTTGTTGGAAGTAAATATAAGGTTATTTTTTGTTTACAAAAGAAAAATCCATGCTTCGGATGTCGATTAGTCGGGGTGCGTGTTTTTTGGTATTTTCTTTGGTGCAACGCACGCGTATATACAATTTAGACGCATTAATTTTCAGGTGCGATCATACCAGCACTAATGCACCGGATCCCATCAGAACTCCGCAGTCAAGCGTGTTTGGGCGAGAGTAGTACTAGGATGGGTGACCTCCTGGGAAGTCCTCGTGTTGCACCTTTTTTAATTTTTTTATGCGTTTTAGATTTTGTTGTCGTTTTCTTAGTAAAAAAAACCAGTTTTCAGACGCGATTTTCGTTTCGTTCTTTTTTATTTGTTGTTGGAAGTAAATATAAGGTTATTTTTTGTTTACAAAAGAAAAATCCATGCTTCGGATGTCGATTAGTCGGGGTGCGTGTTTTTTGGTATTTTCTTTGGTGCAACGCACGCGTATATACAAATTAGACGCATCAATTTTCAGGTGCGATCATACCAGCACTGATGCACCAGATCCCATCAGAACTCCGCAGTTAAGCGTGCTTGGGCGAGAGTAGTACTAGGATGGGTGACCTCCTGGGAAGTCCTCGTGTTGCACCTTTTTTAATTTTTTTATGCGTTTTAGATTTTGTTGTCGTTTTCTTAGTAAAAAAAACCAGTTTTCAGACGCGATTTTCGTTTCGTTCTTTTTTATTTGTTGTTGGAAGTAAATATAAGGTTATTTTTTGTTTACAAAAGAAAAATCCATGCTTCGGATGTCGATTAGTCGGGGTGCGTGTTTTTTGGTATTTTCTTTGGTGCAACGCACGCGTATATACAATTTAGACGCATTAATTTTCAGGTGCGATCATACCAGCACTAATGCACCGGATCCCATCAGAACTCCGCAGTTAAGCGTGCTTGGTCGAGAGTAGTACTAGGATGGGTGACCTCCTGGGAAGTCCTCGTTTTGCACCTTTTTTAATTTTTTTATGCGTTTTAGATTTTGTTGTCGTTTTCTTAGTAAAAAAAACCAGTTTTCAGACGCGATTTTCGTTTCGTTCTTTTTTATTTGTTGTTGGAAGTAAATATAAGGTTATTTTTTGTTTACAAAAGAAAAATCCATGCTTCGGATGTCGATTAGTCGGGGTGCGTGTTTTTTGGTATTTTCTTTGGTGCAACGCACGCGTATATACAATTTAGACGCATTAAATTTTAGGTGCGATCATACCAGCACTAATGCACCGGATCCCATCAGAACTCCGCAGTTAAGCGTGCTTGGGCGAGAGTAGTACTAGTGATTTTCGTTTCGTTCTTTTTTATTTGTTGTTGGAAGTAAATATAAGGTTATTTTTTGTTTACAAAAGAAAAATCCATGCTTCGGATGTCGATTAGTCGGGGTGCGTGTTTTTTGGTATTTTCTTTGGTGCAACGCACGCGTATATACAATTTAGACGCATTAATTTTCAGGTGCGATCATACCAGCACTAATGCAACGGATCCCATTAGAACTCCGCAGTTAAGCGTGCTTGGGCGAGAGTAGTACTAGGATGGGTGACCTCCTGGGAAGTCCTCGTGTTGCACCTTTTTTAATTTTTTTATGCGTTTTAGATTTTGTTGTCGTTTTCTTAGTAAAAAAAACCAGTTTTCAGACGCGATTTTCGTTTCGTTCTTTTTTATTTGTTGTTGGAAGTAAATATAATGTTATTTTTTGTTTACAAAAGAAAAATCCATGCTTCGGATGTCGATTAGTCGGGGTGCGTGTTTTTTGGTATTTTCTTTGGTGCAACGCACGCGTATATACAATTTAGACGCATTAATTTTCAGGTGCGATCATACCAGCACTAATGCACTGGATCCCATCAGAACTCCGCAGTTAAGCGTGCTTGGGCGAGAGTAGTACTAGGATGGGTGACCTCCTGGGAAGTCCTCGTGTTGCACCTCTTTTAATTTTTTTATGCGTTTTAGATTTTGTTGTCGTTTTCTTAGTAAAAAAAACCAGTTTTCAGACGCGATTTACGTTTCGTTCTTTTTTATTTGTTGTTGGAAGTAAATATAAGGTTATTTTTTGTTTACAAAAGAAAAATCCATGCTTCGGATGTCGATTAGTCGGGGTGCGTGTTTTTTGGTATTTTCTTTGGTGCAACGCACGCGTATATACAATTTAGACGCATTAATTTTCAGGTGCGATCATACCAGCACTAATGCACCGGATCCCATCAGAACTCCGCAGTTAAGCGTGCATGGGCGAGAGTAGTACAAGGATCGGTGACCTCCTGGGAAGTCCTCGTGTTGCACCTTTTTTAATTTTTTTATGCGTTTTAGATTTTGTTGTCGTTTTCTTAGTAAAAAAAACCAGTTTTCAAACGCGATTTTCGTTTCGTTCTTTTTTATTTGTTGTTGGAAGTAAATATAAGGTTATTTTTTGTTTACAAAAGAAAAATCCATGCTTCGGATGTCGATTAGTCGGCGTGCGTGTTTTTTGGTATTTTCTTTGGTGCAACGCACGCGTATATACAATTTAGACGCATTCATTTTCAGGTGCGATCATACCAGCACTAATGCACCGGATCCCATCAGAACTCCGCAGTTAAGCGTGCTTGGGCGAGAGTAGTACTAGGATTGGTGACCTCCTGGGAAGTCCTCGTGTTGCACCTTTTTTAATTTTTTTATGCGTTTTAGATTTTGTTGTCGTTTTCTTAGTAAAAAAAACCAGTACTCAGACGCGATTTTCGTTTCGTTCTTTTTTATTTGTTGTTGGAAGTAAATATAAGGTTATTTTTTGTTTACAAAAGAAAATCCATGCTTCGGATGTCGATTAGTCGGGGTGCGTGTTTTTTGGTATTTTCTTTGGTGCAACGCACGCGTATATACAATTTAGACGCATTCATTTTCAGGTGCGATCATACCAGCACTAATGCACCGGATCCCATCAGAACTCTGCAGTTAAGCGTGCTTGGGCGAGAGTAGTACTATGATGGGTGACCTCCTGGGAAGTCCTCGTGTTGCACCTTTTTTAATTTTTTTATGCGTTTTAGATTTTGTTGTCGTTTTCTTAGTAAAAAAAACCAGTTTTCAGACGCGATTTTCGTTTCGTTCTTTTTTATTTGTTGTTGGAAGTAAATATAAGGTTATTTTTTGTTTACAAAAGAAAAATCCATGCTTCGGATGTCGATTAGTCGGGGTGCGTGTTTTTTGGTATTTTCTTTGGTGCAACGCACGCGTATATACAATTTAGACGCATTAATTTTCAGGTGCGATCATACCAGCACTAATGCACCGGATCCCATCAGAACTCCGCAGTCAAGCCTGCTTGGGCGAGAGTAGTACTAGGATGGGTGACCTCCTGGGAAGTCATCGTGTTGCACCTTTTTTAATTTTTTTATGCGTTTTAGATTTTGTTGTCGTTTTCTTAGTAAAAAAAACCAGTTTTCAGACGCGATTTTCGTTTCGTTCTTTTTTATTTGTTGTTGGAAGTAAATATAAGGTTATTTTTTGTTTACAAAAGAAAAATCCATGCTTCGGATGTCGATTAGTCGGGGTGCGTGTTTTTTGGTATTTTCTTTGGTGCAACGCACGCGTATATACAATTTAGACGCATTAATTTTCAGGTGCGATCATACCAGCACTAATGCACCGGATCCCATCAGAACTCCGCAGTTACTAGGATGGGTGACCTCCTGGGAAGTCCTCGTGTTGCACCTTTTTTAATTTTTTTATGCGTTTTAGATTTTGTTGTCGTTTTCTTAGTAAAAAAAACCAGTTTTCAGACGCGATTTTCGTTTCGTTCTTTTTTATTTGTTGTTGGAAGTAAATATAAGGTTATTTTTTGTTTACAAAAGAAAAATCCATGCTTCGGATGTCGATTAGTCGGGGTGCGTGTTTTTTGGTATTTTCTTTGGTGCAACGCACGCGTATATACAATTTAGACGCATTAATTTTCAGGTGCGATCATACCAGCACTAATACACCGGATCCCATCAGAACTCCGCAGTTAAGCGTGCTTGGGCGAGAGTAGTACTAGGATGGGTGACCTCCTTGGAAGTCCTCGTGTTGCACCTTTTTTAATTTTTTTATGCGTTTTAGATTTTGTTGTCGTTTTCTTAGTAAAAAAAACCAGTTTTCAGACGCGATTTTCGTTTCGTTCTTTTTTATTTGTTGTTGGAAGTAAATATAAGGTTATTTTTTGTTTACAAAAGAAAAATCCATGCTTCGGATGTCGGTTAGTCGGGGTGCGTGTTTTTTGGTATTTTCTTTGGTGCAACACACGCGTATATACAATTTAGACGCATTAATTTTTAGGTGCGATCATACCAGCACTAATGCACCGGATCCCATCAGAACTCCGCAGTTAAGCGTGCTTGGGCGAGAGTAGTACTAGGATGGGTGACCTCCTGGGAAGTCCTCGTGTTGCACCTTTTTTAATTTTTTTATGCGTTTTAGATTTTGTTGTCGTTTTCTTAGTAAAAAAAACCAGTTTTCAGACGCGATTTTCGTTTCGTTCTTTTTTATTTGTTGTTGGAAGTAAATATAAGGTTATTTTTTGTTTACAAAAGAAAAATCCATGCTTCGGATGTCGATTAGTCGGGGTGCGTGTTTTTTGGTATTTTCTTTGGTGCAACGCACGCGTATATACAATTTAGACGCATTAATTTTCAGGCGCGATCATACCAGCACTATTGCACCGGATCCCATCAGAACTCCGCAGTTAAGCGTGCTTGGGCGAGAGTAGTACTAGGATGGGTGACCTCTTGGGAAGTCCTCGTGTTGCACCTTTTTTAATTTTTTTATGCGTTTTAGATTTTGTTGTCGTTTTCTTAGTAAAAAAAACCAGTTTTCAGACGCGATTTTCGTTTCGTTCTTTTTTATTTGTTGTTGGAAGTAAATATAAGGTTATTTTTTGTTTACAAAAGAAAAATCCATGCTTCGGATGTCGATTAGTCGGCGTGCGTGTTTTTTGGTATTTTCTTTGGTGCAACGCACGCGTATATACAATTTAGACGCATTAATTTTCAGGTGCGATCATACCAGCACTAATGCACCGGATCCCATCAGAACTCCGCAGTTAAGCGTGCATGGGCGAGAGTAGTACAAGGATCGGTGACCTCCTGGGAAGTCCTCGTGTTGCACCTTTTTTAATTTTTTTATGCGTTTTAGATTTTGTTGTCGTTTTCTTAGTAAAAAAAACCAGTTTTCAAACGCGATTTTCGTTTCGTTCTTTTTTATTTGTTGTTGGAAGTAAATATAAGGTTATTTTTTGTTTACAAAAGAAAAATCCATGCTTCGGATGTCGATTAGTCGGCGTGCGTGTTTTTTGGTATTTTCTTTGGTGCAACGCACGCGTATATACAATTTAGACGCATTCATTTTCAGGTGCGATCATACCAGCACTAATGCACCGGATCCCATCAGAACTCCGCAGTTAAGCGTGCTTGGGCGAGAGTAGTACTAGGATTGGTGACCTCCTGGGAAGTCCTCGTGTTGCACCTTTTTTAATTTTTTTATGCGTTTTAGATTTTGTTGTCGTTTTCTTAGTAAAAAAAACCAGTACTCAGACGCGATTTTCGTTTCGTTCTTTTTTATTTGTTGTTGGAAGTAAATATAAGGTTATTTTTTGTTTACAAAAGAAAAATCCATGCTTCGGATGTCGATTAGTCGGGGTGCGTGTTTTTTGGTATTTTCTTTGGTGCAACGCACGCGTATATACAATTTAGACGCATTCATTTTCAGGTGCGATCATACCAGCACTAATGCACCGGATCCCATCAGAACTCCGCAGTTAAGCGTGCTTGGGCGAGAGTAGTACTATGATGGGTGACCTCCTGGGAAGTCCTCGTGTTGCACCTTTTTTAATTTTTTTATGCGTTTTAGATTTTGTTGTCGTTTTCTTAGTAAAAAAAACCAGTTTTCAGACGCGATTTTCGTTTCGTTCTTTTTTATTTGTTGTTGGAAGTAAATATAAGGTTATTTTTTGTTTACAAAAGAAAAATCCATGCTTCGGATGTCGATTAGTCGGGGTGCGTGTTTTTTGGTATTTTCTTTGGTGCAACGCACGCGTATATACAATTTAGACGCATTCATTTTCAGGTGCGATCATACCAGCACTAATGCACCGGATCCCATCAGAACTCCGCAGTTAAGCGTGCTTGGGCGAGAGTAGTACTAGGATTGGTGACCTCCTGGGAAGTCCTCGTGTTGCACCTTTTTTAATTTTTTTATGCGTTTTAGATTTTGTTGTCGTTTTCTTAGTAAAAAAAACCAGTTTTCAGACGCGATTTTCGTTTCGTTCTTTTTTATTTGTTGTTGGAAGTAAATATAAGGTTATTTTTTGTTTACAAAAGAAAAATCCATGCTTCGGATGTCGATTAGTCGGGGTGCGTGTTTTTTGGTATTTTCTTTGGTGCAACGCACGCGTATATACAATTTAGACGCATTAATTTTCAGGTGCGATCATACCAGCACTGATGCACCGGATCCCATCAGAACTCCGCCGTTAAGCGTGCTTGGGCGAGAGTAGTACTAGGATGGGTGACCTCCTGGGAAGTCCTCGTGTTGCACCTTTTTTAATTTTTTTATGCGTTTTAGATTTTGTTGTCGTTTTCTTAGTAAAAAAAACCAGTTTTCAGACGCGATTTTCGTTTCGTTCTTTTTTATTTGTTGTTGGAAGTAAATATAAGGTTATTTTTTGTTTACAAAAGAAAAATCCATGCTTCGGATGTCGATTAGTCGGGGTGCGTGTTTTTTGGTATTTTCTTTGGTGCAACGCACGCGTATATACAAATTAGACGCATCAATTTTCAGGTGCGATCATACCAGCACTGATGCACCAGATCCCATCAGAACTCCGCAGTTAAGCGTGCTTGGGCGAGAGTAGTACTAGGATGGGTGACCTCCTGGGAAGTCCTCGTGTTGCACCTTTTTTAATTTTTTTATGCGTTTTAGATTTTGTTGTCGTTTTCTTAGTAAAAAAAACCAGTTTTCAGACGCGATTTTCGTTTCGTTCTTTTTTATTTGTTGTTGGAAGTAAATATAAGGTTATTTTTTGTTTACAAAAGAAAAATCCATGCTTCGGATGTCGATTAGTCGGGGTGCGTGTTTTTTGGTATTTTCTTTGGTGCAACGCACGCGTATATACAATTTAGACGCATTAATTTTCAGGTGCGATCATACCAGCACTAATGCACCGGATCCCATCAGAACTCCGCAGTTAAGCGTGCTTGGTCGAGAGTAGTACTAGGATGGGTGACCTCCTGGGAAGTCCTCGTTTTGCACCTTTTTTAATTTTTTTATGCGTTTTAGATTTTGTTGTCGTTTTCTTAGTAAAAAAAACCAGTTTTCAGACGCGATTTTCGTTTCGTTCTTTTTTATTTGTTGTTGGAAGTAAATATAAGGTTATTTTTTGTTTACAAAAGAAAAATCCATGCTTCGGATGTCGATTAGTCGGGGTGCGTGTTTTTTGGTATTTTCTTTGGTGCAACGCACGCGTATATACAATTTAGACGCATTAAATTTTAGGTGCGATCATACCAGCACTAATGCACCGGATCCCATCAGAACTCCGCAGTTAAGCGTGCTTGGGCGAGAGTAGTACTAGTGATTTTCGTTTCGTTCTTTTTTATTTGTTGTTGGAAGTAAATATAAGGTTATTTTTTGTTTACAAAAGAAAAATCCATGCTTCGGATGTCGATTAGTCGGGGTGCGTGTTTTTTGGTATTTTCTTTGGTGCAACGCACGCGTATATACAATTTAGACGCATTAATTTTCAGGTGCGATCATACCAGCACTAATGCAACGGATCCCATTAGAACTCCGCAGTTAAGCGTGCTTGGGCGAGAGTAGTACTAGGATGGGTGACCTCCTGGGAAGTCCTCGTGTTGCACCTTTTTTAATTTTTTTATGCGTTTTAGATTTTGTTGTCGTTTTCTTAGTAAAAAAAACCAGTTTTCAGACGCGATTTTCGTTTCGTTCTTTTTTATTTGTTGTTGGAAGTAAATATAATGTTATTTTTTGTTTACAAAAGAAAAATCCATGCTTCGGATGTCGATTAGTCGGGGTGCGTGTTTTTTGGTATTTTCTTTGGTGCAACGCACGCGTATATACAATTTAGACGCATTAATTTTCAGGTGCGATCATACCAGCACTAATGCACTGGATCCCATCAGAACTCCGCAGTTAAGCGTGCTTGGGCGAGAGTAGTACTAGGATGGGTGACCTCCTGGGAAGTCCTCGTGTTGCACCTCTTTTAATTTTTTTATGCGTTTTAGATTTTGTTGTCGTTTTCTTAGTAAAAAAAACCAGTTTTCAGACGCGATTTACGTTTCGTTCTTTTTTATTTGTTGTTGGAAGTAAATATAAGGTTATTTTTTGTTTACAAAAGAAAAATCCATGCTTCGGATGTCGATTAGTCGGGGTGCGTGTTTTTTGGTATTTTCTTTGGTGCAACGCACGCGTATATACAATTTAGACGCATTAATTTTCAGGTGCGATCATACCAGCACTAATGCACCGGATCCCATCAGAACTCCGCAGTTAAGCGTGCATGGGCGAGAGTAGTACAAGGATCGGTGACCTCCTGGGAAGTCCTCGTGTTGCACCTTTTTTAATTTTTTTATGCGTTTTAGATTTTGTTGTCGTTTTCTTAGTAAAAAAAACCAGTTTTCAAACGCGATTTTCGTTTCGTTCTTTTTTATTTGTTGTTGGAAGTAAATATAAGGTTATTTTTTGTTTACAAAAGAAAAATCCATGCTTCGGATGTCGATTAGTCGGCGTGCGTGTTTTTTGGTATTTTCTTTGGTGCAACGCACGCGTATATACAATTTAGACGCATTCATTTTCAGGTGCGATCATACCAGCACTAATGCACCGGATCCCATCAGAACTCCGCAGTCAAGCGTGCTTGGGCGAGAGTAGTACTAGGATTGGTGACCTCCTGGGAAGTCCTCGTGTTGCACCTTTTTTAATTTTTTTATGCGTTTTAGATTTTGTTGTCGTTTTCTTAGTAAAAAAAACCAGTACTCAGACGCGATTTTCGTTTCGTTCTTTTTTATTTGTTGTTGGAAGTAAATATAAGGTTATTTTTTGTTTACAAAAGAAAAATCCATGCTTCGGATGTCGATTAGTCGGGGTGCGTGTTTTTTGGTATTTTCTTTGGTGCAACGCACGCGTATATACAATTTAGACGCATTCATTTTCAGGTGCGATCATACCAGCACTAATGCACCGGATCCCATCAGAACTCCGCAGTTAAGCGTGCTTGGGCGAGAGTAGTACTATGATGGGTGACCTCCTGGGAAGTCCTCGTGTTGCACCTTTTTTAATTTTTTTATGCGTTTTAGATTTTGTTGTCGTTTTCTTAGTAAAAAAAACCAGTTTTCAGACGCGATTTTCGTTTCGTTCTTTTTTATTTGTTGTTGGAAGTAAATATAAGGTTATTTTTTGTTTACAAAAGAAAAATCCATGCTTCGGATGTCGATTAGTCGGGGTGCGTGTTTTTTGGTATTTTATTTGGTGCAACGCACGCGTATATACAATTTAGACGCATTAATTTTCAGGTGCGATCATACCAACACTAATGCACCGGATCCCATCAGAACTCCGCAGTTAAGTGTCCTTGGGCGCGAGTAGTACTAGGATGGGTGACCTCCTGGGAAGTCCTCGTGTTGCACCTTTTTTAATTTTTTTATGCGTTTTAGATTTTGTTGTCATTTTCTTAGTAAAAAAAACCAGTTTTCAGACGCGATTTTCGTTTCGTTCTTTTTTATTTGTTGTTGGAAGTAAATATAAGGTTATTTTTTGTTTACAAAAGAAAAATCCATGCTTCGGATGTCGATTAGTCGGGGTGCGTGTTTTTTGGTATTTTCTTTGGTGCAACGCACGCGTATATACAATTTAGACGCATTAATTTTTAGATGCGATCATACCAGCACTAATGCACCGGATCCCATCAGAACTCCGCAGTTAAGCGTGCTTGGGCGAGAGTAGTACTTGAATGGGTGACCTCCTGGGAAGTCCTCGTGTTGCACCTTTTTTACAAAAGAAAAATCCATGCTTCGGATGTCGATTAGTCGGGGTGCGTGTTTTTTGGTATTTTCTTTGGTGCAACGCACGCGTATATACAATTTAGACGCATTAATTTTCAGGTGCGATCATACCAGCACTAATGCACCGGATCCCATCAGGGCGAGAGTAGTACTAGGATGGGTGACCTCCTGGGAAGTCCTCATGTTGCACCTTTTTTAATTTTTTTATGCGTTTTAGATTTTGTTGTCGTTTTCTTAGTAAAAAAAACCAGTTTCAGACGCGATTTTCGTTTCGTTCTTTTTTATTTGTTGTTGGAAGTAAATATAAGGTTATTTTTTGTTTACAAAAGAAAAATCCATGCTTCGGATGTCGATTAGTCGGGGTGCGTGTTTTTTGGTATTTTCTTTGGTGCAACGCACGCGTATATACAATTTAGACGCATTAATTTTCAGGTGCGATCATACCAGCACTAATGCATCGGATCCCATCAGAACTCCGCAGTTAAGCGTGTTTGGGCGAGAGTAGTACTAGGATGGGTGACCTCCTGGGAAGTCCTCGTGTTGCACCTTTTTTAATTTTTTTATGCGTTTTAGATTTTGTTGTCGTTTTCTTAGTAAAAAAAACCAGTTTTCAGACGCGGTTTTCGTTTCGTTCTTTTTTATTTGTTGTTGGAAGTAAATATAAGGTTATTTTTTGTTTACAAAAGAAAAATCCATGCTTCGGATGTCGATTAGTCGGGGTGCGTGTTTTTTGGTATTTTCTTTGGTGCAACGCACGCGTATATACAATTTAGACGCATTAATTTTCAGGTGCGATCATACCAGCACTAATGCACCGGATCCCATCAGAACTCCGCAGATAAGCGTGCTTGGGCGAGAGTAGTACTAGGTTGGGTGACCTCCTGGGAAGTCCTCGTGTTGCACCTTTTTTAATTTTTTTATGCGTTTTAGATTTTGTTGTCGTTTTCTTAGTAAAAAAAACCAGTTTTCAGACGTGATTTTCGTTTCGTTCTTTTTTATTTGTTGTTGGAAGTAAATATAAGGTTATTTTTTGTTTACAAAAGAAAAATCCATGCTTCGGATGTCGATTAGTCGGGGTGCGTGTTTTTTGGTATTTTCTTTGGTGCAACGCACGCGTATATACAATTTAGACGCATTAATTTTCAGGTGCGATCATACCAGGACTAATGCACCGGATCCCATCAGAACTCCGCAGTCAAGCGTGCTTGGCCGAGAGTAGTACTAGGATGGGTGACCTCCTGGGAAGTCCTCGTGTTGCACCTTTTTTAATTTTTTTATGCGTTTTAGATTTTGTTGTCGTTTTCTTAGTAAAAAAAACTAGTTTTCAGACGCGATTTTCGTTTCGTTCTTTTTTATTTGTTGTTGGAAGTAAATATAAGGTTATTTTTTGTTTACAAAAGAAAAATCCATGCTTCGGATGTCGATTAGTCGGGGTGCGTGTTTTTTGGTATTTTCTTTGGTGCAACGCACGCGTATATACAATTTAGACGCATTAATTTTCAGGTGCGATCATACCAGCACTGATGCACCGGATCCCATCAGAACTCCGCAGTTAAGCGTGCTTGGGCAAGAGTAGTACTAGGATGGGTGACCTCCTGGGAAGTCCTCGTGTTGCACCTTTTTTAATTTTTTTATGCGTTTTAGATTTTGTTGTCGTTTTCTTAGTAAAAAAAACCAGTTTTCAGACGCGATTTTCGTTTCGTTCTTTTTTATTTGTTGTTGGAAGTAAATATAAGGTTATTTTTTGTTTACAAAAGAAAAATCCATGCTTCGGATGTCGATTAGTCGGGGTGCGTGTTTTTTGGTATTTTCTTTGGTGCAACGCACGCGTATATACAATTTAGACGCATTCATTTTCAGGTGCGATCATACCAGCACTAATGCACCGGATCCCATCAGAACTCCGCAGTTAAGCGTGCTTGGGCGAGAGTAGTACTATGATGGGTGACCTCCTGGGAAGTCCTCGTGTTGCACCTTTTTTAATTTTTTTATGCGTTTTAGATTTTGTTGTCGTTTTCTTAGTAAAAAAAACCAGTTTTCAGACGCGATTTTCGTTTCGTTCTTTTTTATTTGTTGTTGGAAGTAAATATAAGGTTATTTTTTGTTTACAAAAGAAAAATCCATGCTTCGGATGTCGATTAGTCGGGGTGCGTGTTTTTTGGTATTTTTTTTGGTGCAACGCACGCGTATATACAATTTAGACGCATTAATTTTCAGGTGCGATCATACCAGCACTAATGCACCGGATCCCATCAGAACTCCGCAGTTAAGCGTGTTTGGGCGAGAGTAGTACTAGGATGGGTGACCTCCTCGGAAGTCCTCGTGTTGCACCTTTTTTAATTTTTTTATGCGTTTTAGATTTTGTTGTCGTTTTCTTAGTAAAAAAAACCAGTTTTCAGACGCGGTTTTCGTTTCGTTCTTTTTTATTTGTTGTTGGAAGTAAATATAAGGTTATTTTTTGTTTACAAAAGGAAAATCCATGCTTCGGATGTCGATTAGTCGGGGAGCGTGTTTTTTGGTATTTTCTTTGGTGCAACGCACGCGTATATACAATTTAGACGCATTAATTTTCAGGTGCGATCATACCAGCACTAATGCACCGGATCCCATCAGAACTCCGCAGTTAAGCGTGCTTGGGCGAGAGTATTACTACGATGGGTGACCTCCTGGGAAGTCCTCGTGTTGCACCTTTTTTAATTTTTTTATGCGTTTTAGATTTTGTTGTCGTTTTCTTAGTAAAAAAAACCAGTTTTCAGACGCGATTTTCGTTTCGTTCTTTTTTATTTGTTGTTGGAAGTAAATATAAGGTTATTTTTTTATCACAAAAGAAAAATCCATGCTTCGGATGTCGGTTAGTCGGGGTGCGTGTTTTTTGGTATTTTCTTTGGTGCAACGCACGCGTATATACAATTTAGACGCATTAATTTTCAGGTGCGATCATACCAGCACTAATGCACCGGATCCCATCAGAACTCCGCAGTTAAGCGTGCTTGGGCGAGAGTATTACTACGATGGGTGACCTCCTGGGAAGTCGTCGTGTTGCACCTTTTTTAATTTTTTTATGCGTTTTAGATTTTGTTGTCGTTTTCTTAGTAAAAAAAACCAGTTTTCAGACGCGATTTTCGTTTCGTTCTTTTTTATTTGTTGTTGGAAGTAAATATAAGATTATTTTTTGTTTACAAAAGAAAAATCCATGCTTCGGATGTCGATTAGTCGGGGTGCGTGTTTTTTGGTATTTTATTTGGTGCAACGCACGCGTATATACAATTTAGACGCATTAATTTTCAGGTGCGATCATACCAGCACTAATGCACCGGATCCCATCAGAACTCCGCAATTAAGCGTGCTTGGGCGAGAGTTGTACTAGGATGGGTGACCTCCTGGGAAGTCCTCGTGTTGCACCTTTTTTAATTTTTTTATGCGTTTTAGATTTTGTTGTCGTTTTCTTAGTAAAAAAAAACCAGTTTTCAGACGCGATTTTGGTTTCGTTCTTTTTTATTTGTTGTTGGAAGTAAATATAAGGTTATTTTTTGTTTACAAAAGAAAAATCCATGCTTCGGATGTCGATTAGTCGGGGTGCGTGTTTTTTGGTATTTTCTTTGGTGCAACGCACGCGTATATACAATTTAGACGCATTAATTTTCAGGTGCGATCATACCAGCACTAATGCACCGGATCCCATCAGAACTCCGCAGTTACTAGGATGGGTGACCTCCTGGGAAGTCCTCGTGTTGCACCTTTTTTAATTTTTTTATGCGTTTTAGATTTTGTTGTCGTTTTCTTAGTAAAAAAAACCAGTTTTCAGACGCGATTTTCGTTTCGTTCTTTTTTATTTGTTGTTGGAAGTAAATATAAGGTTATTTTTTGTTTACAAAAGAAAAATCCATGCTTCGGATGTCGATTAGTCGGGGTGCGTGTTTTTTGGTATTTTCTTTGGTGCAACGCACGCGTATATACAATTTAGACGCATTAATTTTCAGGTGCGATCATACCAGCACTAATGCACCGGATCCCATCAGAACTCCGTAGTTAAGCGTGTTTGGGCGAGAGTAGTACTAGGATGGGTGACCTCCTGGGAAGTCCTCGTGTTGCACCTTTTTTAATTTTTTTATGCGTTTTAGATTTTGTTGTCGTTTTCTTAGTAAAAAAAACCAGTTTTCAGACGCGATTTTCGTTTCGTTCTTTTTTATTTGTTGTTGGAAGTAAATATAAGGTTATTTTTTGTTTACAAAAGAAAAATCCATGCTTCGGATGTCGATTAGTCGGGGTGCGTGTTTTTTGGTATTTTCTTTGGTGCAACGCACGCGTATATACAATTTAGACGCATTAATTTTCAGGTGCGATCATACCAGCACTAACGCACCGGATCCCATCAGAACTCCACAGTCAAGCGTGCTTGGGCGACAGTAGTACTAGGATGGGTGACCTCCTGGGAAGTCCTCGTGTTGCACCTTTTTTAATTTTTTTTATGCGTTTTAGATTTTGTTGTCGTTTTCTTAGTAAAAAAAACCAGTTTTCAGACGCGATTTTCGTTTCGTTCTTTTTTATTTGTTGTTGGAAGTAAATATAAGGTTATTTTTTGTTTACAAAAGAAAAATCCATGCTTCGGATGTCGGTTAGTCGGGGTGCGTGTTTTTTGGTATTTTCTTTGGTGCAACACACGCGTATATACAATTTAGACGCATTAATTTTTAGGTGCGATCATACCAGCACTAATGCACCGGATCCCATCAGAACTCCGCAGTTAAGCGTGCTTGGGCGAGAGTAGTACTAGGATGGGTGACCTCCTGGGAAGTCCTCGTGTTGCACCTTTTTTAATTTTTTTATGCGTTTTAGATTTTGTTGTCGTTTTCTTAGTAAAAAAAACCAGTTTTCAGACGCGATTTTCGTTTCGTTCTTTTTTATTTGTTGTTGGAAGTAAATATAAGGTTATTTTTTGTTTACAAAAGAAAAATCCATGCTTCGGATGTCGATTAGTCGGGGTGCGTGTTTTTTGGTATTTTCTTTGGTGCAACGCACGCGTATATACAAATTAGACGCATCAATTTTCAGGTGCGATCATACCAGCACTGATGCACCAGATCCCATCAGAACTCCGCAGTTAAGCGTGCTTGGGCGAGAGTAGTACTAGGATGGGTGACCTCCTGGGAAGTCCTCGTGTTGCACCTTTTTTAATTTTTTTATGCGTTTTAGATTTTGTTGTCGTTTTCTTAGTAAAAAAAACCAGTTTTCAGACGCGATTTTCGTTTCGTTCTTTTTTATTTGTTGTTGGAAGTAAATATAAGGTTATTTTTTGTTTACAAAAGAAAAATCCATGCTTCGGATGTCGATTAGTCGGGGTGCGTGTTTTTTGGTATTTTCTTTGGTGCAACGCACGTGTATATACAATTTAGACGCATTAATTTTCAGCTGCGATCATACCAGCATTTATGCACCGGATCCCATCAGAACTCCGCAGTTAAGCGTGCTTGGGCGAGAGTAGTACTAGGATGGGTGACCTCCTGGGAAGTCCTCGTGTTGCACCTTTTTTAATTTTTTTATGCGTTTTAGATTTTGTTGTCGTTTTCTTAGTAAAAAAAACCAGTTTTCAGACGCGATTTTCGTTTCGTTCTTTTTTATTTGTTGTTGGAAGTAAATATAAGGTTATTTTTTGTTTACAAAAGAAAAATCCGTGCTTCGGATGTCGATTAGTCGGGGTGCGTGTTTTTTGGTATTTTCTTTGGTGCAACGCACGCGTATATACAATTTAGACGCATTAATTTTCAGGTGCGATCATACCAGCACTAATGCACCGGATCCCATCAGAACTCCGCTGTTAAGCGTGCTTGGGCGAGAGTAGTACTAGGATGTGTGACCTCCTGGGAAGTCCTCGTGTTGCACCTTTTTTAATTTTTTTATGCGTTTTAGATTTTGTTGTCGTTTTCTTAGTAAAAAAAACCAGTTTTCAGACGCGATTTTCGTTTCGTTCTTTTTTATTTGTTGTTGGAAGTAAATATAAGGTTATTTTTTGTTTACAAAAGAAAAATCCATGCTTCGGAAGTCGATTAGTCGGGGTGCGTGTTTTTTGGTATTTTCTTTGGTGCAACGCACGCGTATATACAATTTAGACGCATTAATTTTCAGGTGCGATCATACCAGCACTGATGCACCGGATCCCATCAGAACTCCGCAGTTAAGCGTGCTTGGGCGAGAGTAGTACTAGGATGGGTGACCTCCTGGGAAGTCCTCGTGTTGCACCTTTTTTAATTTTTTTATGCGTTTTAGAATGCTTCGGATGTCGATTAGTCGGGGTGCGTGTTTTTTGGTATTTTCTTTCGTGCAACGCACGCGTATATACAATTTAGACGCATTAATTTTCAGCTGCGATCATACCAGCACTGATGCACCGGATCCCATCAGAACTCCGCAGTTAAGCGTGCTTGGGCGAGAGTAGTACTAGGATGGGTGACCTCCTGGGAAGTCCTCGTGTTGCACCTTTTTTAATTTTTTTATGCGTTTTAGATTTTGTTGTCGTTTTCTTAGTAAAAAAAACCAGTTTTCAGACGCGATTTTCGTTTCGTTCTTTTTTATTTGTTGTTGGAAGTAAATATAAGGTTATTTTTTGTTTACAAAAGAAAAATCCATGCTTCGGATGTCGATTAGTCGGGGTGCGTGTTTTTTGGTATTTTATTTGGTGCAACGCACGCGTATATACAATTTAGACGCATTAATTTTCAGGTGCGATCATACCAGCACTAATGCACCGGATCCCATCAGAACTCCACAATTAAGCGTGCTTGGGCGGGAGTTGTACTAGGATGGGTGACCTCCTGGGAAGTCCTCGTGTTGCACCTTTTTTAATTCTTTTATGCGTTTTAGATTTTGTTGTCGTTTTCTTAGTAAAAAAAACCAGTTTTCAGACGCGATTTTGGTTTCGTTCTTTTTTATTTGTTGTTGGAAGTAAATATAAGGTTATTTTTTGTTTACAAAAGAAAAATCCATGCTTCGGATGTCGATTAGTCGGGGTGCGTGTTTTTTGGTACTTTCTTTGGTGCAACGCACGCGTATATACAATTTAGACGCATTAATTTTTAGGTGCGATGATACCAGCACTAATGCACCGGATCCCATCAGAACTCCGCAGTTAAGCGTGCTTGGGCGAGAGTAGTACTAGAATGGGTGACCTCCTGGGAAGTCCTCGTGTTGCACCTTTTTTACAAAAGAAAAATCCATGCTTCGGATGTCGATTAGTCGGGGTGCGTGTTTTTTGGTATTTTCTTTGGTGCAACGCACGCGTATATACAATTTAGACGCATTAATTTTCAGGTGCGATCATACCAGCACTAATGCACCGGATCCCATCAGGGCGAGAGTAGTACTAGGATGGGTGACCTCCTGGGAAGTCCTCGTGTTGCACCTTTTTTAATTTTTTTATGCGTTTTGGATTTTGTTGTCGTTTTCTTAGTAAAAAAAACCAGTTTCAGACGCGATTTTCGTTTCGTTCTTTTTTATTTGTTGTTGGAAGTAAATATAAGGTTATTTTTTGTTTACAAAAGAAAAATCCATGCTTCGGATGTCGATTAGTCGGGGTGCGTGTTTTTTGGTATTTTCTTTGGTGCAACGCACGCGTATATACAATTTAGACGCATTAATTTTCAGTTGCGATCATACCAGTACTAATGCACCGGATCCCATCAGAACTCCGCAGTTAAGCGTGCTTGGGCGAGAGTAGTACTAGGATGGGTGACCTCCTGGGAAGTCCTCGTGTTGCACCTTTTTTAATTTTTTTATGCGTTTTAGATTTTGTTGTCGTTTTCTTAGTAAAAAAAACCAGTTTTCAGACGCGATTTTCGTTTCGTTCTTTTTTATTTGTTGTTGGAAGTAAATATAAGGTTATTTTTTGTTTACAAAAGAAAAATCCATGCTTCGGATGTCGATTAGTCGGGGTGCGTGTTTTTTGGTATTTTCTTTGGTGCAACGCACGCGTATATACAATTTAGACGCATTAATTTTTAGGTGCGATCATACCAGCACTAATGCACCGGATCCCATCAGAACTCCGCAGTTAAGCGTGCTTGGGCGAGAGTAGTACTAGAATGGGTGACCTCCTGGGAAGTCCTCGTGTTGCACCTTTTTTACAAAAGAAAAATCCATGCTTCGGATGTCGATTAGTCGGGGTGCGTGTTTTTTGGTATTTTCTTTGGTGCAACGCACGCGTATATACAATTTAGACGCATTAATTTTCAGGTGCGATCATACCAGCACTAATGCACCGGATCCCATCAGGGCGAGAGTAGTACTAGGATGGGTGACCTCCTGGGAAGTCCTCGTGTTGCACCTTTTTTAATTTTTTTATGCGTTTTAGATTTTGTTGTCGTTTTCTTAGTAAAAAAAACCAGTTTCAGACGCGATTTTCGTTTCGTTCTTTTTTATTTGTTGTTGGAAGTAAATATAAGGTTATTTTTTGTTTACAAAAGAAAAATCCATGCTTCGGATGTCGATTAGTCGGGGTGCGTGTTTTTTGGTATTTTCTTTGGTGCAACGCACGCGTATATACAATTTAGACGCATTAATTTTCAGGTGCGATCATACCAGCACTAATGCACCGGATCCCATCAGAACTCCGCAGATAAGCGTGCTTGGGCGAGAGTAGTACTAGGATGGGTGACCTCCTGGGAAGTCCTCGTTTTGCACCTTTTTTAATTTTTTTTATGCGTTTTAGATTTTGTTGTCGTTTTCTTAGTAAAAAAAACCAGTTTCAGACGCGATTTTCCTTTCGTTCTTTTTTATTTGTTGTTGGAAGTAAATATAAGGTTATTTTTTGTTTACAAAAGAAAAATCCATGCTTCGGATGTCGATTAGTCGGGGTGCGTGTTTTTTGGTATTTTCTTCGGTGCAACGCACGCGTATATACAATTTAGACGCATTAATTTTCAGGTGCGATCATACCAGCACTAATGCACCAGATCCCATCAAAACTCCGCAGTTAAGCGTGCTTGGGCGAGAGTAGTACTAGGATGGGTGACCTCCTGGGAAGTCCTCGTGTTGCACCTTTTTTAATTTTTTTATGCGTTTTAGATTTTGTTGTCGTTTTCTTAGTAAAAAAAACCAGTTCTCAGACGCGGTTTTCGTTTCGTTCTTTTTTATTTGTTGTTGGAAGTAAATATAAGGTTATTTTTTGTTTACAAAAGAAAAATCCATGCTTCGGATGTCGATTAGTCGGGGTGCGTGTTTTTTGGTATTTTCTTTGGTGCAACGCACGCGTATATACAATTTAGACGCATTAATTTTCAGGTGCGATCATACCAGCACTAATGCACCGGATCCCATCAGAACTCCGCAGTTAAGCGTGCTTGGGCGAGAGTAGTACTAGGATGGGTGACCTCCTGGGAAGTCCTCGTGTTGCACCTTTTTTAATTTTTTTATGCGTTTTAGATTTTGTTGTCGTTTTCTTAGTAAAAAAAACCAGTTTTCAGACGCGATTTTCGAAACCAGTTTTCAGACGCGATTTTCGTTTCGTTCTTTTTTATTTGTTGTTGGAAGTAAATATAAGGTTATTTTTTGTTTACAAAAGAAAAATCCATGCTTCGGATGTCGATTAGTCGGGGTGCGTGTTTTTTGGTATTTTCTTTGGTGCAACGCACGCGTATATACAATTTAGACGCATTAATTTTCAGGTGCGATCATACCAGCACTAATGCACCGGATCCCATCAGAACTCCGCAGTTAAGCGTGCTTGGGCGAGAGTAGTACTAGGATGGGTGACCTCCTGGGAAGTCCTCGTGTTGCACCTTTTTTAATTTTTTTTATGCGTTTTAGATTTTGTTGTCGTTTTCTTAGTAAAAAAAACCAGTTTCCAGACGCGATTTTCGTTTCGTTCTTTTTTATTTGTTGTTGGAAGTAAATATAAGGTTATTTTTTGTTTACAAAAGAAAAATCCATGCTTCGGATGTCGATTAGTCGGGGTGCGTGTTTTTTGGTATTTTCTTTGGTGCAACGCACGCGTATATACAATTTAGACGCATTAATTTTCAGGTGCGATCATACCAGCACTAATGCACCGGATCCCATCAGAACTCCGCAGTTAAGCGTGCTTGGGCGAGAGTAGTACTAGGATAGGTGACCTCCTGGGAAGTCCTCGTGTTGCACCTTTTTTAATTTTTTTATGCGTTTTAGATTTTGTTGTCGTTTTCTTAGTAAAAAAAACCAGTTTTCAGACGCGATTTTCGTTTCGTTCTTTTTTATTTGTTGTTGGAAGTAAATATAAGGTTATTTTTTGTTTACAAAAGAAAAATCCATGCTTCGGATGTCGATTAGTCGGGGTGCGTGTTTTTTGGTATTTTCTTTGGTGCAACGCACGCGTATATACAATTTAGACGCATTAATTTTTAGGTGCGATCATACCAGCACTGATGCACCGGATCCCATCAGAACTCCGCAGCTAAGCGTGCTTGGGCGAGAGTAGTACTAGGATGGGTGACCTCCTGGGAAGTCCTCGTGTTGCACCTTTTTTAATTTTTTTATACGTTTTAGATTTTGTTGTCGTTTTCTTAGTAAAAAAAACCAGTTTTCAGACGCGATTTTCGTTTCGTTCTTTTTTATTTGTTGTTGGAAGTAAATATAAGGTTATTTTTTGTTTACAAAAGAAAAATCCATGCTTCGGATGTCGATTAGTCGGGGTGCGTGTTTTTTGGTATTTTCTTTGGTGCAACGCACGCGTATATACAATTTAGACGCATTAATTTTCAGGTGCGATCATACCAGCACTGATGTGCCGGATCCCATCAGAACTCCGCAGTTAAGCGTTCTTGGGCGAGAGTAGTACTAGGATGGGTGACCTCCTGGGAAGTCCTCGTGTTGCACCTTTTTTAATTGTCGTTTTCTTAGTAAAAAAAACCAGTTTTCAGACGCGATTTTCGTTTCGTTCTTTTTTATTTGTTGTTGGAAGTAAATATAAGGTTATTTTTTGTTTACAAAAGAAAAATCCATGCTTCGGATGTCGATTAGTCGGGGTGCGTGTTTTTTGGTATTTTCTTTGGTGCAACGCACGCGTATATACAATTTAGACGCATTAATTTTCAGGTGTGATCATACCAGCACTGATGCACCGGATCCCATCAGAACTCCGCAGTTAAGCGTGCTTGGGCGAG
>JBBPBT010001310.1:4137535-4188591 GCA_037974875.1 Cicer bijugum | reverse complement strand
AGTAAATATAAGGTTATTTTTTGTTTACAAAAGAAAAATCCATGCTTCGGATGTCGATTAGTCGGGGTGCGTGTTTTTTGGTATTTTCTTTGGTGCAACGCACGCGTATATACAATTTAGACGCATTAATTTTCAGGTGCGATCATACCAGCACTGATGCGCCGGATCCCATCAGAACTCCGCAGTTAAGCGTTCTTGGGCGAGAGTAGTACTAGGATGGGTGACCTCCTGGGAAGTCCTCGTGTTGCACCTTTTTTAATTGTCGTTTTCTTAGTAAAAAAAACCAGTTTTCAGACGCGATTTTCGTTTCGTTCTTTTTTATTTGTTGTTGGAAGTAAATATAAGGTTATTTTTTGTTTACAAAAGAAAAATCCATGCTTCGGATGTCGATTAGTCGGGGTGCGTGTTTTTTGGTATTTTCTTTGGTGCAACGCACGCGTATATACAATTTAGACGCATTAATTTTCAGGTGCGATCATACCAGCACTAATGCACCGGATCCCATCAGAACTTCGCAGTTAAGCGTGCTTGGGCGACAGTAGTACTAGGATGGGTGACCTCCTGGGAAGTCCTCGTTTTGCACCTTTTTTAATTTTTTTATGCGTTTTAGATTTTGTTGTCATTTTCTTAGTAAAAAAAACCAGTTTTCAGACGCGATTTTCGCTTCGTTCTTTTTTATTTGTTGTTGGAAGTAATTATAAGGTTATTTTTTGTTTACAAAAGAAAAATCCATGCTTCGGATGTCGATTAGTCGGGGTGCGTGTTTTTTGGTATTTTCTTCGGTGCAACGCACGCGTATATACAATTTAGACGCATTAATTTTCAGGTGCGATCATACCAGCACTAATGCACCGGATCCCATCAGAACTCTGCAGTTAAGCGTGCTTGGGCGAGAGTAGTACTAGGATGGGTGACCTCCTGGGAAGTCCTCGTGTTGCACCTTTTTTAATTTTTTTATGCGTTTTAGATTTTGTTGTCGTTTTCTTAGTAAAAAAAACCAGTTTTCAGACGCGATTTTCGTTTCGTTCTTTTTTATTTGTAGTTGGAAGTAAATATAAGGTTATTATTTGTTTACAAAAGAAAAATCCATGCTTCGGATGTCGATTAGTCGGGGTGCGTGTTTTTTGGTATTTTCTTTGGTGCAACGCACGCGTATATACAATTTAGACGCATTAATTTTCAGGTGCGATCATACCAGCACTAATGCACCGGATCCCATCAGAACTCCGCAGTTACTAGGATGGGTGACCTCCTGGGAAGTCCTCGTGTTGCACCTTTTTTAATTTTTTTATGCGTTTTAGATTTTGTTGTCGTTTTCTTAGTAAAAAAAACCAGTTTTCAGACGCGATTTTCGTTTCGTTCTTTTTTATTTGTTGTTGGAAGTAAATATAAGGTTATTTTTTGTTTACAAAAGAAAAATCCATGCTTCGGATGTCGATTAGTCGGGGTGCGTGTTTTTTGGTATTTTCTTTGGTGCAACGCACGCGTATATACAATTTAGACGCATTAATTTTCAGGTGCGATCATACCAGCACTAATGCACCGGATCCCATCAGAACTCCGCTGTCAAGCGTGCTTGGGCGAGAGTAGTACTAGGATGGGTGACCTCCTGGGAAGTCCTCGTGTTGCACCTTTTTTAATTTTTTTTATGCGTTTTAGATTTTGTTGTCGTTTTCTTAGTAAAAAAAACCAGTTTTCAGACGCGATTTTCGTTTCGTTCTTTTTTATTTGTTGTTGGAAGTAAATATAAGGTTATTTTTTGTTTACAAAGGAAAAATCCATGCTTCGGATGTCGATTAGTCGGGGTGCGTGTTTTTTGGTATTTTCTTTGGTGCAACGCGTATATACAATTTAGACGCATTAATTTTCAGGTGCGATCATACCAGCACTAATGCACCAGATCCCATCAGAACTCCGCAGTTAAGCGTGCTTGGGCGAGAGTAGTACTAGAATGGGTGACCTCCTGGGAAGTCCTCGTGTTGCACCTTTTTTAATTTTTTTATGCGTTTTAGATTTTGTTGTCGTTTTCTTAGTAAAAAAAACCAGTTTTCAGACGCGATTTTCGTTTCGTTCTTTTTTATTTGTTGTTGGAAGTAAATATAAGGTTATTTTTTGTTTACAAAAGAAAAATCCATGCTTCGGATGTCGATTAGTCGGGGTGCGTATTTTTTGGTATTTTCTTTGGTTCAACGCACGCGTATATACAATTTAGACGCATTAATTTTCAGGTGCGATCATACCAGCACTAATGCACCGGATCCCATCAGAACTCTGCAATTAAGCGTGCTTGGGCGAGAGTAGTACCAGGATGGGTGACCTCCTGGGAAGTCCTCGTGTTGCACCTTTTTTAATTTTTTTTATGCGTTTTAGATTTTGTTGTCGTTTTCTTAGTAAAAAAAACCAGTTTTCAGACGCGATTTTCGTTTCGTTCTTTTTTATTTGTTGTTGGAAGTAAATATAAGGTTATTTTTTGTTTACAAAAGAAAAATCCATGCTTCGGATGTCGATTAGTCGGGGTGCGTGTTTTTTGGTATTTTCTTTGGTGCAACGCACGCGTATATACAATTTAGACGCATTAATTTTCAGGTGCGATCATACCAGCACTAATGCACCGGATCCCATCAGAACTCCGCAGTTAAGCGTGTTTGGGCGAGAGTAGTACTAGGATGGGTGACCTCCTGGGAAGTCCTCGTGTTGCACCTTTTTTAATTTTTTTTATGCGTTTTAGATTTTGTTGTCGTTTTCTTAGTAAAAAAAACCAGTTTTCAGACGCGATTTTCGTTTCGTTCTTTTTTATTTGTTGTTGGAAGTAAATATAAGGTTATTTTTTGTTTACAAAAGAAAAATCCATGCTTCGGATGTCGATTAGTCGGGGTGCGTGTTTTTTGGTATTTTCTTTGGTGCAACGCACGCGTATATACAATTTAGACGCATTAATTTTCAGGTGCGATCATACCAGCACTGATGCACCGGATCCCATCAGAACTCCGCAGTTAAGCGTGCTTGGGCAAGAGTAGTACTAGGATGGGTGACCTCCTGGGAAGTCCTCGTGTTGCACCTTTTTTAATTTTTTTATGCGTTTTAGATTTTGTTGTCGTTTTCTTAGTAAAAAAAACCAGTTTTCAGACGCGATTTTCGTTTCGTTCTTTTTTATTTGTTGTTGGAAGTAAATATAAGGTTATTTTTTGTTTACAAAAGAAAAATCCATGCTTCGGATGTCGATTAGTCGGGGTGCGTGTTTTTTGGTATTTTCTTTGGTGCAACGCACGCGTATATACAATTTAGACGCATTAATTTTTAGGTGCGATCATACCAGCACTAATGCACCGGATCCCATCAGAACTCCGCAGTCAAGCCTGCTTGGGCGAGAGTAGTACTAGGATGGGTGACCTCATGGGAAGTCATCGTGTTGCACCTTTTTTAATTTTTTTATGCGTTTTAGATTTTGTTGTCGTTTTCTTAGTAAAAAAAACCAGTTTTCAGACGCGATTTTCGTTTCGTTCTTTTTTATTTGTTGTTGGAAGTAAATATAAGGTTATTTTTTGTTTACAAAAGAAAAATCCATGCTTCGGATGTCGATTAGTCGGGGTGCGTATTTTTTGGTATTTTCTTTGGTTCAACGCACGCGTATATACAATTTAGACGCATTAATTTTCAGGTGCGATCATACCAGCACTAATGCACCGGATCCCATCAGAACTCTGCAATTAAGCGTGCTTGGGCGAGAGTAGTACCAGGATGGGTGACCTCCTGGGAAGTCCTCGTGTTGCACCTTTTTTAATTTTTTTTATGCGTTTTAGATTTTGTTGTCGTTTTCTTAGTAAAAAAAACCAGTTTTCAGACGCGATTTTCGTTTCGTTCTTTTTTATTTGTTGTTGGAAGTAAATATAAGGTTATTTTTTGTTTACAAAAGAAAAATCCATGCTTCGGATGTCGATTAGTCGGGGTACGTGTTTTTTGGTATTTTCTTTGGTGCAACGCGTATATACAATTTAGACGCTTTAATTTACAGGTGCGATCATACCAGCACTAATGCACCGGATCCCATCAGAACTCCGCAGTTAAGCGTGTTTGGGCGAGAGTAGTACTAGGATGGGTGACCTCCTGGGAAGTCCTCGTGTTGCACCTTTTTTAATTTTTTTATGCGTTTTAGATTTTGTTGTCGTTTTCTTAGTAAAAAAAACCAGTTTTCAGACGCGATTTTCGTTTCGTTCTTTTTTATTTGTTGTTGGAAGTAAATATAAGGTTATTTTTTGTTTACAAAAGAAAAATCCATACTTCGGATGTCGATTAGTCGGGGTGCGTGTTTTTTGGTATTTTCTTTGGTTCAACGCACGCGTATATACAATTTAGACGCATTAATTTTCAGGTGCGATCATACCAGCACTAATGCACCGGATCCCATCAGAACTCTGCAATTAAGCGTGCTTGGGCGAGAGTAGTAACAGGATGGGTGACCTCCTGGGAAGTCCTCGTGTTGCACCTTTTTTAATTTTTTTTATGCGTTTTAGATTTTGTTGTCGTTTTCTTAGTAAAAAAAACCAGTTTTCAGACGCGATTTTCGTTTCGTTCTTTTTTATTTGTTGTTGGAAGTAAATATAAGGTTATTTTTTGTTTACAAAGGAAAAATCCATGCTTCGGATGTCGATTAGTCGGGGTGCGTGTTTTTTGGTATTTTCTTTGGTGCAACGCGTATATACAATTTAGACGCATTAATTTTCAGGTGCGATCATACCAGCACTAATGCACCGGATCCCATCAGAACTCCGCAGTTAAGCGTGCTTGGGCGAGAGTAGTACTAGGATGGGTGACCTCCTGGGAAGTCCTCGTGTTGCACCTTTTTTAATTTTTTTTATGCGTTTTAGATTTTGTTGTCGTTTTCTTAGTAAAAAAAACCAGTTTTCAGACGCGATTTTCGTTTCGTTCTTTTTTATTTGTTGTTCGAAGTAAATATAAGGTTATTTTTTGTTTACAAAAGAAAAATCCATGCTTCGGATGTCGATTAGTCGGGGTGCGTGTTTTTTGGTATTTTCTTTGGTGCAACGCACGCGTATATACAATTTAGACGCATTAATTTTCAGGTGCGATCATACCAGCACTAATGCACCGGATCCCATCAGAACTCCGCAGTTAAGCGTGCTTGGGCGAGAGTAGTACTAGAATGGGTGACCTCCTGGGAAGTCCTCGTGTTGCACCTTTTTTAATTTTTTTATGCGTTTTAGATTTTGTTGTCGTTTTCTTAGTAAAAAAAACCAGTTTTCAGACGCGATTTTCGTTTCGTTCTTTTTTATTTGTTGTTGGAAGTAAATATAAGGTTATTTTTTGTTTACAAAAGAAAAATCCATGCTTCGGATGTCGATTAGTCGGGGTGCGTGTTTTTTGGTATTTTCTTTGGTGCAACGCACGTGTATATACAATTTAGACGCATTAATTTTCAGCTGCGATCATACCAGCATTTATGCACCGGATCCCATCAGAACTCCGCAGTTAAGCGTGCTTGGGCGAGAGTAGTACTAGGATGGGTGACCTCCTGGGAAGTCCTCGTGTTGCACCTTTTTTAATTTTTTTATGCGTTTTAGATTTTGTTGTCGTTTTCTTAGTAAAAAAAACCAGTTTTCAGACGCGATTTTCGTTTCGTTCTTTTTTATTTGTTGTTGGAAGTAAATATAAGGTTATTTTTTGTTTACAAAAGAAAAATCCGTGCTTCGGATGTCGATTAGTCGGGGTGCGTGTTTTTTGGTATTTTCTTTGGTGCAACGCACGCGTATATACAATTTAGACGCATTAATTTTCAGGTGCGATCATACCAGCACTAATGCACCGGATCCCATCAGAACTCCGCTGTTAAGCGTGCTTGGGCGAGAGTAGTACTAGGATGTGTGACCTCCTGGGAAGTCCTCGTGTTGCACCTTTTTTAATTTTTTTATGCGTTTTAGATTTTGTTGTCGTTTTCTTAGTAAAAAAAACCAGTTTTCAGACGCGATTTTCGTTTCGTTCTTTTTTATTTGTTGTTGGAAGTAAATATAAGGTTATTTTTTGTTTACAAAAGAAAAATCCATGCTTCGGATGTCGATTAGTCGGGGTGCGTGTTTTTTGGTATTTTCTTTGGTGCAACGCACGCGTATATACAATTTAGACGCATTAATTTTCAGGTGCGATCATAACAGCACTAATGCACCGGAGCCCATCAGAACTCCGCAGTTAAGCGTGCTTGGGCGAGAGTAGTACTAGGATGGGTGACCTTTTGGGAAGTCCTCGTGTTGCACCTTTTTTAATTTTTTTTATGCGTTTTACATTTTGTTGTCGTTTTCTTAGTAAAATAACCAGTTTAAAGACGCGATTTTCGTTTCGTTCTTTTTTATTTGTTGTTGGAAGTAAATATAAGGTTATTTTTTGTTTACAAAAGAAAAATCCATGCTTCGGATGTCGATTAGTCGGGGTGCGTGTTTTTTGGTATTTTCTTTGGTGCAACGCACGCGAATATACAATTTAGACGCATTAATTTTTAGGTGCGATCATACCAGCACTAATGCACCGGATCCCATCAGAACTCTGCAGTTAAGCGTGCTTGGGCGAGAGTAGTACTAGGATGGGTGACCTCCTGGGAAGTCCTCGTGTTGCACCTTTTTTAATTTTTTTATGCGTTTTAGATTTTGTTGTCGTTTTCTTAGTAAAAAAAACCAGTTTTCAGACGCGATTTTCGTTTCGTTCTTTTTTATTTGTTGTTGGAAGTAAATATAAGGTTATTTTTTGTTTACAAAAGAAAAATCCATGCTTCGGATGTCGATTAGTCGGGGTGCGTGTTTTTTGGTATTTTCTTTGGTGCAACGCACGCGTATATACAAATTAGACGCATCAATTTTCAGGTGCGATCATACCAGCACTGATGCACCAGATCCCATCAGAACTCCGCAGTTAAGCGTGCTTGGGCGAGAGTAGTACTAGGATGGGTGACCTCCTGGGAAGTCCTCGTGTTGCACCTTTTTTAATTTTTTTATGCGTTTTAGATTTTGTTGTCGTTTTCTTAGTAAAAAAAACCAGTTTTCAGACGCGATTTTCGTTTCGTTCTTTTTTATTTGTTGTTGGAAGTAAATATAAGGTTATTTTTTGTTTACAAAAGAAAAATCCATGCTTCGGATGTCGATTAGTCGGGGTGCGTGTTTTTTGGTATTTTCTTTGGTTCAACGCACGCGTATATACAATTTAGACGCATTAATTTTCAGGTGCGATCATACCAGCACTAATGCACCGGATCCCATCAGAACTTCACAGTTAAGCGTGCTTGGGCGAGAGTAGTACTAGGATGGGTGGCCTCCTGGGAAGTCCTCGTGTTGCACCTTTTTTAATTTTTTTTATGCGTTTTAGATTTTGTTGTCGTTTTCTTAGTAAAAAAAACCAGTTTTCAGACGCGATTTTCGTTTCGTTCTTTTTTATTTGTTGTTGGAAGTAAATATAAGGTTATTTTTTGTTTACAAAGGAAAAATCCATGCTTCGGATGTCGATTAGTCGGGGTGCGTGTTTTTTGGTATTTTCTTTGGTGCAACGCGTATATACAATTTAGACGCATTAATTTTCAGGTGCGATCATACCAGCACTAATGCACCGGATCCCATCAGAACTCCGCAGTTAAGCGTGCTTGGGCGAGAGTAGTACTAGGATGGGTGACCTCCTGGGAAGTCCTCGTGTTGCACCTTTTTTAATTTTTTTTATGCGTTTTAGATTTTGTTGTCGTTTTCTTAGTAAAAAAAACCAGTTTTCAGACGCGATTTTCGTTTCGTTCTTTTTTATTTGTTGTTCGAAGTAAATATAAGGTTATTTTTTGTTTACAAAAGAAAAATCCATGCTTCGGATGTCGATTAGTCGGGGTGCGTGTTTTTTGGTATTTTCTTTGGTGCAACGCACGCGTATATACAATTTAGACGCATTAATTTTCAGGTGCGATCATACCAGCACTAATGCACCGGATCCCATCAGAACTCCGCAGTTAAGCGTGCTTGGGCGAGAGTAGTACTAGAATGGGTGACCTCCTGGGAAGTCCTCGTGTTGCACCTTTTTTAATTTTTTTATGCGTTTTAGATTTTGTTGTCGTTTTCTTAGTAAAAAAAACCAGTTTTCAGACGCGATTTTCGTTTCGTTCTTTTTTATTTGTTGTTGGAAGTAAATATAAGGTTATTTTTTGTTTACAAAAGAAAAATCCATGCTTCGGATGTCGATTAGTCGGGGTGCGTGTTTTTTGGTATTTTCTTTGGTGCAACGCACGCGTATATACAATTTAGACGCATTAATTTTCAGGTGCGATCATACCAGCACTGATGCACCGGATTCCATCAGAACTCCGCAGTTAAGCGTGCTTGGGAGAGAGTAGTACTAGGATGGGTGACCTCCTGGGAAGTCCTCGTGTTGCACCTTTTTTAATTTTTTTATGCGTTTTAGATTTTGTTGTCGTTTTCTTAGTAAAAAAAACCAGTTTTCAGACGCGATTTTCGTTTCGTTCTTTTTTATTTGTTGTTGGAAGTAAATATAAGGTTATTTTTTGTTTACAAAAGAAAAATCCATGCTTCGGATGTCGATTAGTCGGGGTGCGTGTTTTTTGGTATTTTCTTTGGTGCAACGCACGCGTATATACAATTTAGACGCATTAATTTTCAGGTGCGATCATACCAGCACTAATGCACCGGATCCCATCAGAACTCCGCTGTCAAGCGTGCTTGGGCGAGAGTAGTACTAGGATGGGTGACCTCCTGGGAAGTCCTCGTGTTGCACCTTTTTTAATTTTTTTTATGCGTTTTAGATTTTGTTGTCGTTTTCTTAGTAAAAAAAACCAGTTTTCAGACGCGATTTTCGTTTCGTTCTTTTTTATTTGTTGTTGGAAGTAAATATAAGGTTATTTTTTGTTTACAAAGGAAAAATCCATGCTTCGGATGTCGATTAGTCGGGGTGCGTGTTTTTTGGTATTTTCTTTGGTGCAACGCGTATATACAATTTAGACGCATTAATTTTCAGGTGCGATCATACCAGCACTAATGCACCAGATCCCATCAGAACTCCGCAGTTAAGCGTGCTTGGGCGAGAGTAGTACTAGAATGGGTGACCTCCTGGGAAGTCCTCGTGTTGCACCTTTTTTAATTTTTTTATGCGTTTTAGATTTTGTTGTCGTTTTCTTAGTAAAAAAAACCAGTTTTCAGACGCGATTTTCGTTTCGTTCTTTTTTATTTGTTGTTGGAAGTAAATATAAGGTTATTTTTTGTTTACAAAAGAAAAATCCATGCTTCGGATGTCGATTAGTCGGGGTGCGTATTTTTTGGTATTTTCTTTGGTTCAACGCACGCGTATATACAATTTAGACGCATTAATTTTCAGGTGCGATCATACCAGCACTAATGCACCGGATCCCATCAGAACTCTGCAATTAAGCGTGCTTGGGCGAGAGTAGTACCAGGATGGGTGACCTCCTGGGAAGTCCTCGTGTTGCACCTTTTTTAATTTTTTTTATGCGTTTTAGATTTTGTTGTCGTTTTCTTAGTAAAAAAAACCAGTTTTCAGACGCGATTTTCGTTTCGTTCTTTTTTATTTGTTGTTGGAAGTAAATATAAGGTTATTTTTTGTTTACAAAAGAAAAATCCATGCTTCGGATGTCGATTAGTCGGGGTGCGTGTTTTTTGGTATTTTCTTTGGTGCAACGCACGCGTATATACAATTTAGACGCATTAATTTTCAGGTGTGATCATACCAACACTAATGCACCGGAACCCATCAGAACTCCGCAGTTAAGCGTGCTTGGGCGAGAGTAGTACTAGGATGGGTGACCTCCTGGGAAGTCCTCGTGTTGCACCTTTTTTAATTTTTTTATGCGTTTTAGATTTTGTTGTCGTTTTCTTAGTAAAAAAAACCAGTTTTCAGACGCGATTTTCGTTTCGTTCTTTTTTATTTGTTGTTGGAAGTAAATATAAGGTTATTTTTTGTTTACAAAAGAAAAATCCATGCTTCGGATGTCGATTAGTCGGGGTGCGTGTTTTTTGGTATTTTCTTTGGTTCAACGCACGCGTATATACAATTTAGACGCATTAATTTTCAGGTGCGATCATACCAGCACTAATGCACCGGATCCCATCAGAACTCTGCAATTAAGCATGCTTGGGCGAGAGTAGTACCAGGATGGGTGTCCTCCTGGGAAGTCCTCGTGTTGCACCTTTTTTAATTTTTTTTATGCGTTTTAGATTTTGTTGTCGTTTTCTTAGTAAAAAAAACCAGTTTTCAGACGCGATTTTCGTTTCGTTCTTTTTTATTTGTTGTTGGAAGTAAATATAAGGTTATTTTTTGTTTACAAAAGAAAAATCCATGCTTCGGATGTCGATTAGTCGGGGTGCGTGTTTTTTGGTATTCTCTTTGGTGCAACACACGCGTATATACAATTTAGACGCATTAATTTTCAGGTGCGATCATACCAGCACTAATGCACCGGATCCCATCAGAACTCCGCAGTCAAGCGTGCTTGGGCGACAGTAGTACTAGGATGGGTGACCTCCTGGGAAGTCCTCGTGTTGAACCTTTTTTAATTTTTTTTATGCGTTTTAGATTTTGTTGTCGTTTTCTTAGTAAAAAAAACCAGTTTTCAGACGCGATTTTCGTTTCGTTCTTTTTTATTTGTTGTTGGAAGTAAATATAAGGTTATTTTTTGTTTACAAAAGAAAAATCCATGCTTCGGATGTCGATTAGTCGGGGTGCGTGTTTTTTGGTATTTTCTTTGGTTCAACGCACGCGTATATACAATTTAGACGCATTAATTTTCAGGTGCGATCATACCAGCACTAATGCACCGGATCCCATCAGAACTCCGCAGTCAAGCGTGCTTGGGCGAGAGTAGTACTAGGATGGGTGACCTCCTGGGAAGTCCTCGTGTTGCACCTTTTTTAATTTTTTTATGCGTTTTAGATTTTGTTGTCGTTTTCTTAGTAAAAAAAACCAGTTTTCAGACGCGATTTTCGTTTCGTTCTTTTTTATTTGTTGTTGGAAGTAAATATAAGGTTATTTTTTGTTTACAAAAGAAAAATCCATGCTTTGGATGTCGATTAGTCGGGGTGCGTGTTTTTTGGTATTTTCTTTGGTGCAACGCACGCGTATATACAATTTAGACGCATTAATTTTCAGGTGCGATCATACCAGCACTAATGCACCGGATCCCATCAGAACTCCGCTGTCAAGCGTGTTTGGGCGAGAGTAGTACTAGGATGGGTGACCTCCTGGGAAGTCCTCGTGTTGCACCTTTTTTAATTTTTTTATGCGTTTTAGATTTTGTTGTCGTTTTCTTAGTAAAAAAAACCAGTTTTCAGACGCGATTTTCGTTTCGTTCTTTTTTATTTGTTGTTGGAAGTAAATATAAGGTTATTTTTGGTTTACAAAAGAAAAATCCATGCTTCGGATGTCGATTAGTCGGGGTGCGTGTTTTTTGGTATTTTCTTTGGTGCAACCCACGCGTATATAGAATTTAGACGCATTAATTTTCAGGTGCGATCATACCATCACTAATGCACCGGATCCCATCAGAACTCCGCAGTTAAGCGTGCTTGGGCGAGAGTAGTACTAGGATGGGTGACCTCCTGGGAAGTCCTCGTGTTGCACCTTTTTTAATTTTTTTATGCGTTTTAGATTTTGTTGTCGTTTTCTTAGTAAAAAAAACCAGTTTTCAGACGCGATTTTCGTTTCGTTCTTTTTTATTTGTTGTTGGAAGTAAATATAAGGTTATTTTTTGTTTACAAAAGAATAATCCATGCTTCGGATGTCGATTAGTCGGGGTGCGTGTTTTTTGGTATTTTCTTTGGTGCAACGCACGCGTATATACAATTTAGACGCATTAATTTTCAGGTGCGATCATACCAGCACTAATGCACCGGATCCCATCAGAACTCCGCAGTGAAGCGTGCTTGGGCGAGAGTAGTACTAGGATGGGTGACCTCCTGGGATGTCCTCGTGTTGCACCTTTTTTAATTTTTTTTATGCGTTTTAGATTTTGTTGTCGTTTTCTTAGTAAAAAAAACCAGTTTTAAGACGCGATTTTCGTTTCGTTCTTTTTTATTTGTTGTTGGAAGTAAATATAAGGTTATTTTTTGTTTACAAAAGAAAAATCCATGCTTCGGATGTCGATTAGTCGGGGTGCGTGTTTTTTGGTATTTTCTTTGGAGCAACGCACGCGTATATACAATTTAGACGCATTAATTTTCAGGTGCGATCATACCAGCACTAATGCACCGGATCCCATCAAAACTCCGCAGTTAAGCGTGCTTGGGCGAGAGTAGTACTAGGATGGGTGACCTCCTGGGAAGTCCTCGTGTTGCACCTTTTTTAATTTTTTTTATGCGTTTTAGATTTTGTTGTCGTTTTCTTAGTAAAAAAAACCAGTTTTCAGACGCGATTTTCGTTTCGTTCTTTTTTATTTGTTGTTGGAAGTAAATATAAGGTTATTTTTTGTTTACAAAGGAAAAATCCATGCTTCGGATGTCGATTAGTCGGGGTGCGTGTTTTTTGGTATTTTCTTTGGTGCAACGCGTATATACAATTTAGACGCATTAATTTTCAGGTGCGATCATACCAGCACTAATGCACCAGATCCCATCAGAACTCCGCAGTTAAGCGTGCTTGGGCGAGAGTAGTACTAGAATGGGTGACCTCCTGGGAAGTCCTCGTGTTGCACCTTTTTTAATTTTTTTATGCGTTTTAGATTTTGTTGTCGTTTTCTTAGTAAAAAAAACCAGTTTTCAGACGCGATTTTCGTTTCGTTCTTTTTTATTTGTTGTTGGAAGTAAATATAAGGTTATTTTTTGTTTACAAAAGAAAAATCCATGCTTCGGATGTCGATTAGTCGGGGTGCGTATTTTTTGGTATTTTCTTTGGTTCAACGCACGCGTATATACAATTTAGACGCATTAATTTTCAGGTGCGATCATACCAGCACTAATGCACCGGATCCCATCAGAACTCTGCAATTAAGCGTGCTTGGGCGAGAGTAGTACCAGGATGGGTGACCTCCTGGGAAGTCCTCGTGTTGCACCTTTTTTAATTTTTTTTATGCGTTTTAGATTTTGTTGTCGTTTTCTTAGTAAAAAAAACCAGTTTTCAGACGCGATTTTCGTTTCGTTCTTTTTTATTTGTTGTTGGAAGTAAATATAAGGTTATTTTTTGTTTACAAAAGAAAAATCCATGCTTCGGATGTCGATTAGTCGGGGTGCGTGTTTTTTGGTATTTTCTTTGGTGCAACGCACGCGTATATACAATTTAGACGCATTAATTTTTAGGTGCGATCATACCAGCACTAATGCACCGGATCCTATCAGAACTCCGCAGTTAAGCGTGCTTGGGCGAGAGTAGTACTAGGATGGGTGACCTCCTGGGAAGTCCTCGTGTTGCACCTTTTTTAATTTTTTTATGCGTTTTAGATTTTGTTGTCGTTTTCTTAGTAAAAAAAACCAGTTTTCAGACGCGATTTTCGTTTCGTTCTTTTTTATTTGTTGTTGGAAGTAAATATAAGGTTATTTTTTGTTTACAAAAGAAAAATCCATGCTTCGGATGTCGATTAGTCGGGGTGCGTGTTTTTTGGTATTTTCTTTGGTGCAACGCACGCGTATATACAATTTAGACGCATTAATTTTCAGGTGCGATCATACCAGCACTAATGCACCGGATCCCATCAGAACTTCGCAGTTAAGCGTGCTTGGGAGACAGTAGTACTAGGATGGGTGACCTCCTGGGAAGTCCTCGTTTTGCACCTTTTTTAATTTTTTTATGCGTTTTAGATTTTGTTGTCATTTTCTTAGTAAAAAAAACCAGTTTTCAGACGCGATTTTCGCTTCGTTCTTTTTTATTTGTTGTTGGAAGTAATTATAAGGTTATTTTTTGTTTACAAAAGAAAAATCCATGCTTCGGATGTCGATTAGTCGGGGTGCGTGTTTTTTGGTATTTTATTTGGTGCAACGCATGCGTATATACAATTTAGACGCATTAATTTTCAGGTGCGATCATACCAGCACTAATGCACCGGATCCCATCAGAACTCCGCAGTTAAGTGTACTTGGGCGAGTGTAGTACTAGGATGGGTGACCTCCTGGGAAGTCCTCGTGTTGCACCTTTTTTAATTTTTTTTATGCGTTTTAGATTTTGTTGTCGTTTTCTTAGTAAAAAAAACCAGTTTTCAGACGCGATTTTCGTTTCGTTCTTTTTTATTTGTTGTTGGAAGTAAATATAAGGTTATTTTTTGTTTACAAAAGAAAAATCCATGCTTCGGATGTCGATTAGTCGGGGTGCGTGTTTTTTGGTATTTTCTTTGGTGCAACGCACGCGTATATACAATTTAGACGCATTAATTTTCAGGTGCGATCATACCAGCACTAATGCACCGGATCCCATCAGAACTCCGCTGTCAAGCGTGCTTGGGCGAGAGTAGTACTAGGATGGGTGACCTCCTGGGAAGTCCTCGTGTTGCACCTTTTTTAATTTTTTTTATGCGTTTTAGATTTTGTTGTCGTTTTCTTAGTAAAAAAAACCAGTTTTCAGACGCGATTTTCGTTTCGTTCTTTTTTATTTGTTGTTGGAAGTAAATATAAGGTTATTTTTTGTTTACAAAGGAAAAATCCATGCTTCGGATGTCGATTAGTCGGGGTGCGTGTTTTTTGGTATTTTCTTTGGTGCAACGCGTATATACAATTTAGACGCATTAATTTTCAGGTGCGATCATACCAGCACTAATGCACCAGATCCCATCAGAACTCCGCAGTTAAGCGTGCTTGGGCGAGAGTAGTACTAGAATGGGTGACCTCCTGGGAAGTCCTCGTGTTGCACCTTTTTTAATTTTTTTATGCGTTTTAGATTTTGTTGTCGTTTTCTTAGTAAAAAAAACCAGTTTTCAGACGCGATTTTCGTTTCGTTCTTTTTTATTTGTTGTTGGAAGTAAATATAAGGTTATTTTTTGTTTACAAAAGAAAAATCCATGCTTCGGATGTCGATTAGTCGGGGTGCGTATTTTTTGGTATTTTCTTTGGTTCAACGCACGCGTATATACAATTTAGACGCATTAATTTTCAGGTGCGATCATACCAGCACTAATGCACCGGATCCCATCAGAACTCTGCAATTAAGCGTGCTTGGGCGAGAGTAGTACCAGGATGGGTGACCTCCTGGGAAGTCCTCGTGTTGCACCTTTTTTAATTTTTTTTATGCGTTTTAGATTTTGTTGTCGTTTTCTTAGTAAAAAAAACCAGTTTTCAGACGCGATTTTCGTTTCGTTCTTTTTTATTTGTTGTTGGAAGTAAATATAAGGTTATTTTTTGTTTACAAAAGAAAAATCCATGCTTCGGATGTCGATTAGTCGGGGTGCGTGTTTTTTGGTATTTTCTTTGGTTCAACGCACGTGTATATACAATTTAGACGCATTAATTTTCAGGTGCGATCATACCAGCACTAATGCACCGGATCCCATCAGAACTCTGCAGTTAAGCGTGCTTGGGCGAGAGTAGTACCTGGATGGGTGACCTCCTGGGAAGTCCTCGTGTTGCACCTTTTTTAATTTTTTTTATGCGTTTTAGATTTTGTTGTCGTTTTCTTAGTAAAAAAAACCAGTTTTCAGACGCGGTTTTCGTTTCGTTCTTTTTTATTTGTTGTTGGAAGTAAATATAAGGTTATTTTTTGTTTACAAAAGAAAAATCCATGCTTCGGATGTCGATTAGTCGGGGTGCGTGTTTTTTGGTATTTTCTTCGGTGCAACGCACGCGTATATACAATTTAGACGCATTAATTTTCTGGTGCGATCATACCAGCACTAATGCACCGGATCCCATCAGAACTCTGCAGTTAAGCGTGCTTGGGCGAGAGTAGTACTAGGATGGGTGACCTCCTGGGAAGTCCTCGTGTTGCACCTTTTTTAATTTTTTTATGCGTTTTAGATTTTGTTGTCGTTTTCTTAGTAAAAAAAACCAGTTTTCAGACGCGGTTTTCGTTTCGTTCTTTTTTATTTGTTGTTGGAAGTAAATATAAGGTTATTTTTTGTTTACAAAAGAAAAATCCATGCTTCTGATGGATGTCGATGTCGATTAGTCGGGGTGCGTGTTTTTTGGTATTTTCTTTGGTGCAACGCGTATATACAATTTAGACGCATTAATTTTCAGGTGCGATCAGACCAGCACGAATGCACCGGATCCCATCAGAACTCCGCAGTTAAGCGTGCATGGGTGAGAGTAGTACTAGGATGGGTGACCTCCTGGGAAGTCCTCGTGTTGCTCCTTTTTTAATTTTTTTTATGCGTTTTTGATTTTGTTGTCGTTTTCTTAATAAAAAAAAGCACTTTTCAGACGCGATTTTCGTTTCGTTCTTTTTTATTTGTTGTTGGAAGTAAATATGAGGTTATTTTTTGCTTACAAAAGAAAAATCCATGCTTCAGATGGATGTCGATGTCGATTAGTCGGGGTGCGTGTTTTTTGGTATTTTGTTTGGTGCAACGCGTGTATACAATTTAGACGCATTAATTTTCAGGTGTGATCATACTGGCACTAATGCACCGGATCCCATCAGAACTCCGCAGTTAAGTTTGCTTGGGCGAGAGTAGTACTAGGATGGGTGACCTCTTGGGAAGTCTTCGTGTTGCAACTTTTTTAATTTTTTTATGCGTTTTAGATTTTGTTGTCGTTTTCTTAGTAAAAAAAACTTGTTTTCAGACGCGATTTTCGTTTCGTTCTTTTTTATTTGTTGTTGGAAGTAAATATAAGGTTATTTTTTGTTAACAAAAGAAAAATCCATGCTTCGGATGGATGTCGATGTCGATTAGTTGGGGTGCGTGTTTTTTGGTATTTTCTTTGGTGCAACGCGTATATACAAATTAGATGCATTAATTTTCAGGTGCGATCATATCAGCACTAATGCACCGGATCCCATCAGAACTCTGCAGTTAAGCGTGCTTGGGCGAGAGCAGTACAAGGATGGGTGACCTCCTGCGAAGTCCTCGTGTTGCACCTTTTTTAATTTTTTTATGCGTTTTAGATTTTGTTGTCGTTTTCTTAGTAAAAAAAACCAGTTTTCAGACGCGATTTTCGTTTCGTTCTTTTTTATTTGTTGTTGGAAGTAAATATAAGGTTATTTTTTGTTTACAAAAGAAAAATCCATGCTTCGGATGGATGTCGATGTGGATTAGTCGGGGTGGGTGTTTTTTGGTATTTTCTTTGGTGCAACGCTTATATACAATTTAGACGCATTAATTTTCAGGTGCGATCATACCAGCACTAATGCACCGGATCCCATCAGAACTCCGCAGTTAATCGTGCATGGGCGAGAGTAGTACTAGGATGGGTGACCTCCTGGAAGTCCTCGTGTTACTCCTTTTTTAATTTTTTTATGCGTTTTTGATTTTGTTGTCGTTTTCTTAGTAAAAAAAACCACTTTTCAGACGCGATTTTCGTTTCGTTCTTTTTTATTTGTTTTTGGAAGTAAATATAAGGTTATTTTTTGCTTACAAAAGAAAAATCCATGCTTCGGATGGATGTCGATGTCGATTAGTCGGGGTGCGTGTTTTTTGGTATTTTCTTTGGTGCAACGCGTATATACAATTTAGACGCATTAATTTTCAGGTGCGATCATACCAGAACTAATGCACCGGATCCCATCAGAACTCCGCAGTTAAGCGTGCTTGGGCGAGAGTAGTACCAGGATGGGTGACCTCCTGGGAAGTCCTCGTGTTGCATTGTTTTTAATTTTTTTATGCGTTTTAGATTTTGTTGTCGTTTTCTTAGTAAAAAAAACCAGTTTTCAGACGCGATTTTCGTTTCGTTCTTTTTTATTTGTTGTTGGAAGTAAATATAAGGTTATTTTTTGTTTACAAAAGAAAAATCCATGCTTCGGATGGATGTCGATGTCGATTAGTCGGGGTGCGTGTTTTTTGGTATTTTCTTTGGTGCAACGCGTATATACAATTTAGACGCATTATTTTTCAGGTGCGATCATACCAGCACTAATGCACCGGATCCCATCAGAATTCCGCAGTTAAGCGTGCTTGGGCAAGAGTAGTACTAGGATGGGTGACCTCCTGGGAAGTCCTCGTGTTGCACCTTTTTTAATTTTTTTATGCGTTTTAGATTTTGTTGTCGTTTTCTTAGTAAAAAAAACCAGTTTTCAGACGCGATTTTCGTTTCGTTCTTTTTTATTTGTTGTTAGAAGTAAATATAAGGTTATTTTTTGTTTACAAAAGAAAAATCCATGCTTCGGATGGATGTCGATGTCGATTAGTCGGGGTGCGTGTTTTTTGGTATTTTCTTTTGTGCAACGCGTATATACAATTTAGACGCATTAATTTTTAGGTGCGGTCATACCAGCACTAATGCAGCGGATCCCATCAGAACTCCTCAGTTAAGCGTGCTTGGGTGAGAGTAGTACTAGGATGGGTGACCTCCTGGGAAGTCCTCGTGTTGCACCTTTTTTAATTTTTTTATGCGTTTTAGATTTTGTTGTCGTTTTCTTAGTAAAAAAGACCAGTTTTCAGACGCGATTTTCGTTTCGTTCTTTTTTATTTGTTGTTGGAAGTAAATATAAGGTTATTTTTTGTTTACAAAAGAAAAATCCATGCTTCGGATGGATGTCGATGTCGATTAGTCGGGGTGCGTGTTTTTTGGTATTTTCTTTGGTGCAACGCGTATATACAATTTAGACGCATTAATTTTCAGGTGCGATCATACCAGCACTAATGCACCGGATCCCATCAGAACTCCACAGTTAAGCGTGCTTGGGCGAGAGTAGTACTAGGATGGGTGACTTCCTGGGAAGTCCTCGTGTTGCAGTTTTTTTAATTTTTTTATGCGTTTTAGATTTTGTTGTCGTTTTCTTAGTAAAAAAAATCAGTTTTCAGACGCGATTTTCTTTTCGTTCTTTTTTATTTGTTGTTGGAAGTAAATATAAGGTTATTTTTCGTTTACAAAAGAAAAATCCATGCTTTCGATGGATGTCGAATAGTCGGGGTGCGTGTGTTTTGGTATTTTCTTTGGTGCAACGCGTATATACAATTTAGACGCATTAATTTTCAGGTGTGATCATACCAGCACTAATGCACAGGATCCCATCAGAACTCCGCAGTTAAGCGTGCTTGGGCGAGAGTAGTACTAGGATGGGTGAACTCCTGGGAAGTCCTCGTGTTGCACCTTTTTTAATTTTTTTATGCGTTTTAGATTTTCTTGTCGTTTTCTTAGTAAAAAAAACTAGTTTTCAGACGCGATTTTCGTTTCGTTCTTTTTTATTTGTTGTTGGAAGTAAATATAAGGTTGTTTTTTGTTTACAAAAGAACAATCGATCATACCAGCACTAATGCACAGGATCCCATCAGAACTCCGCAGTTAAGCGTGCTTGGGCGAGAATAGTACTAGGATGGGTGAACTCCTGGGAAGTCCTCGTGTTGCACCTTTTTTTAATTTTTTTATGCGTTTTAGATTTTCTTGTCGTTTTCTTAGTAAAAAAAACTAGTTTTCAGACGCGATTTTCGTTTCGTTCTTTTTTATTTGTTGTTGGAAGTAAATATAAGGTTGTTTTTTGTTTACAAAAGAAAAATCCATGCTTCGGATGGATGTCGATGTCGATTAGTCGGGGTGCGTGTTTTTTGGTATTTTCTTTGGTGCAACGCGTATATAAAATTTAGACGCATTAATTTTCAGGTGCGATCATACCAGCACTAATGCACCGGATCCCATCAGAACTTCGCAGTTAAGCTTGCTTGGGCGAGAGTAGTACTAGGATGGGTGACCTCCTGGGAAGTCTTCGTGTTGCAACTTTTGTAATTTTTTTATGCGTTTTAGATTTTGTTGTCGTTTTCTTAATAAAAAAAACCAGTTTTCAGACGCGATTTTCGTTTCGTTCTTTTTTATTTGTTGTTGGAAGTAAATATAAGGTTATTTTTTGTTTACAAAAGAAAAATCCATGCTTCGGATGGATGTCGATGTCGATTAGTCGGGGTGCGTGTTTTTTGGTATTTTCTTTGGTGCAACACGTATATACAATTTAGACGCATTAATTTTCAGGTGTGATCATACCAGCACTAATGCACAGGATCCCATCAGAACTCTGCAGTTAAGTGTGCTTGGGCGAGAGTAGTACTAGGATGGGTGATCTCCTGGGAAGTCCTCGTGTTGCACCTTTTTTAATTTTTTTATGCGTTTTAGATTTTGTTGTCGTTTTCTTAGTAAAAAAAACCAGTTATCAGACACGATTTTCGTTTCGTTCTTTTTTATTTGTTTTTGGAAGTAAATACAAGGTTATTTTTTGTTTACAAAAGAAAAATCCATACTTCGGATGTCGATTAGTCGGGGTGCGTGTTTTTTGGTATTTTCTTTGGAGCAACGCGTATATACAATTTAGACGCATTAATTTTCAGGTGCGATCATACCAGCACTAATGCACTGGATCCCATCAGAACTCCACAGTTAAGAGGGAAGTCCTTGTGTTGCACCTTTTTTAATTTTTTTATGCATTTTAGATTTTGTTGTTGTTTTCTAAGTAAAAAAAAACCAGTTTTCAGACGCGATTTTCGTTTCGTTCTTTTTTATTTGTTGTTGGAAGTAAATATAAGGTTATTTTTTGTTTACAAAAGAAATATCCATGCTTCGGATGCCGATTAGTCGGGGTGCGTGTTTTTTGGTATTTTCTTTGGTGCAACGCGTATATACAATTTAGACGCATTAATTTTCAGGTGCGATCATACCAGCACTAATGCACCGGATCCCATCAGAACTCCGCAGTTAAGCGAGCTTGGGCGAGAGTAGTACTAGGATGGGTGACCTCCTTGGAAGTCCTCGTGTTGCACGTTTTTTAATTTTTTTATGCGTTTTAGATTTTGTTGTCGTTTTCTTAGTAAAAAAAACCAGTTTTCAGACGCGATTTTCGTTTCGTTCTTTTTTATTTGTTGTTGGAAGTAAATATAAGGTTATTTTTTGTTTACAAAAGAAAAACCCATGCTTCGGATGTCGATTAGTCGGGGTGCGTGTTTTTTGGTATTTTCTTTGGTGCAACGCGTATATACAATTTAGACGCATTAATTTTTAGGTGCGATCATACCAGCACTAATGCACCGGATCCCATCAGAATTCCGCAGTTAAGCGTGCTTGGACGAGAGTAGTACTAGGATGGGTGACCTCCTGGGAAGTCCTAGTGTTGCACTTTTTTTAATTTTTTTATGCGTTTTCGATTTTGTTGTCGTTTTCTTAGTAAAAAAACCAGTTTTCAGACGCGATTTTCGTTTCGTTCTTTTTTATTTGTTGTTGGAAGTAAATATAAGGTTAATTTTTGTTTACAAAAGAAAAATCCATGCTTCGGATGGATGTCGATGTCGATTAGTCGGGGTGCGTGTTTTTTGGTATTTTCTTTTGTGCAACGCGTATATACAATTTAGACGCATTAATTTTAAGGTGCGATCATACCAGCACTAATGCACCGGATCCCATCAGAACTCGGCAGTTAAGCGTGCTTGGGCGAGAGTAGTACTAGGATAAGTGACCTCCTGGGAAGTCCTCGTGTTGCACTTTTTTTAATTTTTTTATGCGTTTTAGATTTTGTTGTCGTTTTCTTAGTAAAAAAACCAGTTTCCAGACGCGATTTTCGTTTCGTTCTTTTTTATTTGTTGTTGGAAGTAAATATAAGGTTAATTTTTGTTTACAAAAGAAAAATCCATGCTTCGGATGGATGTCGATGTCGATTAGTCGGGGTGCGTGTTTTTTGGTATTTTCTTTGGTGCAACGCGTATATACAATTTAGACGCATTAATTTTTAGGTGCGATCATACCAGCACTAATGCACCGGATCCCATCAGAATTCCGCAGTTAAGCGTGCTTGGGCGAGAGTAGTACTAGGATGGGTGACCTCCTGGGAAGTCCTCGTGTTGCACCTTTTTTAATTTTTTTATGCGTTTTAGATTTTGTTGTCGTTTTCTTAGTAAAAAAAACCAGTTTTCAGACGCGATTTTCATTTTGTTCTTTTTTATTTGTTGTTGGAAGTAAATATAAGGTTATTTTTTGTTTACAAAAGAAAAATCCATGATTCGGATGGATGTCGATGTCGATTAGTCGGGGTGCGTGTTTTTTGGTATTTTGTTTTGTGCAACGCGTATATACAATTTAGACGCATTAATTTTATGGTGCGATCATACCAGCACTAATGCACCGGATCCCATCAGAACTCGGCAGTTAAGCGTGCTTGGGCGAGAGTAGTACTAGGATGGGTGACCTCCTGGGAAGTCCTCGTGTTGCACCTTTTTTAATTTTTTTATGCGTTTTAGATTTTGTTGTCGTTTTCTTAGTAAAAAAAACTAGTTTTCAGACGCGATTTTCGTTTCGTTCTTTTTTATTTGTTGTTGGAAGTAAATATAAGGTTAATTTTTGTTTACAAAAGAAAAATCCATGCTTCGGATGGATGTCGATGTCGATTAGTCGGGGTGCGTGTTTTTTGGTATTTTCTTTGGTGCAACGCGTATATACAATTTAGACGCATTAATTTTTAGGTGCGATCATACCAGCACTAATGCACCGGATCTCATCAGAATTCCGCAGTTAAGCGTGCTTGGGCGAGAGTAGTACTAGGATGGGTGACCTCCTGGGAAGTCCTCGTGTTACACCTTTTTTAATTTTTTTATGCGTTTTAGATTTTGATGTCGTTTTCTTAGTAAAAAAAACAAGTTTTCAGACGCGATTTTCGTTTCGTTCTTTTTTATTTGTTGTTGGAAGTAAATATAAGGTTAATTTTTGTTTACAAAAGAAAAATCCATGCTTCGGATGGATGTCGATGTCGATTAGTCAGGGTGCGTGTTTTTTGGTATTTTCTTTGGTGCAACGCGTATATACAATTTAGACGCATTAATTTTTAGGTGCGATCATACCAGCACTAATGCACCGGATCCCATCAGAAACTCTCAGTTAAGTGTGCTTGGGCGAGAGTAGTACTAGGATGGGTGACCTCCTGGGAAGTCCTCGTGTTGCACTTTTGTTAATTTTTTTATGCGTTTTCGATTTTGTTGTCGTTTTCTTAGTAAAAAAAACCAGTTTACAGACGCGATTTTCGTTTCGTTCTTTTTTATTTGTTGTTGGAAGTAAATATAAGGTTATTTTTTGTTTACAAAAGAAAAATCCATGCTTCGGATGGATGTCGATGTCGATTAGTCGGGGTGCGTGTTTTTTGGTATTTTCTTTGGTGCAACGCGTATATACAATTTAGACGCATTAATTTTAAGGTGCGATCATACCAGCACTAATGCACCGGATCCCATCAGAACTTGGCAGTTAAGCGTGCCTGGGCGAGAGTAGTACTAGGATGGGTGACCTCTTGGGAAGTCCTCGTGTTGCACTTTTTTTAATTTTTTTATGCGTTTTCGATTTTGTTGTCGTTTTCTTAGTAAAAAAAACCAGTTTACAGACGCGATTTTCGTTTCGTTCTTTTTTATTTGTTGTTGGAAGTAAATATAAGGTTATTTTTTGTTTACAAAAGAAAAATCCATGCTTCGGATGGATGTCGATGTCGATTAGTCGGGGTGCGTGTTTTTTGGTATTTTCTTTGGTGCAACGCGTATATACAACTTAGACGCATTAATTTTCTGGTGCGATCATACCAGCACTAATGCACCGGATCCCATCAGAAATTCTCAATTATGTGTGCTTGGGCGAGAGTAGTACTAGGATGGGTGACCTCCTGAGAAGTCCTCGTGTTGCACTTTTTTTAATTTTTTTATGCGTTTTCGATTTTGTTGTCGTTTTCTTTGTAAAAAAAACTAGTTTTCAGACGCGATTTTCGTTTCGTTCTTTTTTATTTGTTGTTGGAAGTAAATATAAGGTTATTTTTTGTTTACAAAAGAAAAATCCATGCTTCGGATGGATGTCGATGTCGATTAGTCGGGGTGCGTGTTTTTTGGTATTTTCTTTGGTGCAACGCGTATATACAATTTAGACTCATTAATTTTCAGGTGTGATCATACCAGCACTAATGCACCGGATCCCATCAGAACTTCGCAGTTAAGCGTGCTTGGGCGAGAGTAGTACTAGGATTGGTGACCTCCTGGGAAGTCCTCGTGTTGCACGTTTTTTAATTTTTTTATGCGTTTTAGATTTTGTTGTCGTTTTCTTAGTAAAAAAAACCAGTTTTCAGACGCGATTTTCGTTTCGTTCTTTTTTATTTGTTGTTGGAAGTAAATATAAGGTTATTTTTTGTTTACAAAAGAAAAATCCATGCTTCGGATGTCGATTAGTCGGGGTGCGTGTTTTTTGGTATTTTCTTTGGTGCAACGCACGCGTATATACAATTTAGACGCATTAATTTTCAGGTGCGATCATACCAGCACTAATGCACCGGATCCCATTAGAACTTCGCAGTTAAGCGTGCTTGGGCGAGAGTAGTACTAGGATGGGTGACCTCCTGGGAAGTCATCGTGTTGCAACTTTTTTAATTTTTTTATGCGTTTTAGATTTTGTTGTCGTTTTCGTAGTAAAAAAAACCAGTTTTTAGACGAGATTTTCGTTTCGTTCTTTTTTATTTGTTGTTGGAAGTAAATATAAGGTTATTTTTTGTTTACAAAAGAAAAATCCATGCTTCGGATGGATGTCGATGTCGATTAGTCGGGGTGCGTGTTTTTTGGAATTTTCTTTGGTGCAACGCGTATATACAATTTAGACGCATTAATTTTCAGGTGCGATCATACCAGCACTAATGCTGCGGATCCCATCAGAACTCTGCAGTTAAGCGTGCTTGGGCAAGACTAGTACTAGGATGGGTGACCTCCTGGGAAGTCCTCGTGTTACACCTTTTTTAATTTTTTTATGCGTTTTAGATTTTGATGTCGTTTTCTTAGTAAAAAAAACAAGTTTTCAGACGCGATTTTCGTTTCGTTCTTTTTTATTTGTTGTTGGAAGTAAATATAAGGTTAATTTTTGTTTACAAAAGAAAAATCCATGCTTCGGATGGATGTCGATGTCGATTAGTCAGGGTGCGTGTTTTTTGGTATTTTCTTTGGTGCAACGCGTATATACAATTTAGACGCATTAATTTTCAGGTGTAATCATACCAGCACTAATGCACCGGATCCTATCAGAACTCCGCAGTTAAGCGTGCTTGGGCGAGAGTAGTACTAGGATGGGGGACCTCCTGGGAAGTCTTCGGGTTGCACTTTTTATAATTTTTTTATGCGTTTTAGATTTTGTTGTCGTTTTCTTAGTAAAAAAAACCAGATTTCAGACGCGATTTTCGTTTCGTTCTTTTTTATTTGTTGTTGGTAGTAAATATAAGGTTGTTTTTTGTTTACAAAAGAAAAATCCATGCTTCGGATGTCGATTAGTCGGGGTGCGTGTTTTTTGGTATTTTCTTTGGTGCAACGCGTATATACAATTTAGACGCATTAATTTTCAGGTGCGATCATACCAGCACTAATGCATCGGATCCCATCAGAACTCCGCAGTTAAGCGTGCTTGGGCGAGAGTTGTACTAGGATGGGTGACCTCCTGGGAAGTCCTCGTGTTGCACCTTTTTTTAATTTTTTTATGCGTTTTAGATTTTGTTGTTGTTTTCTTAGTAAAAAAAACAGTTTTCAGACGCGATTTTCGTTTCGTTCTTTTTATTTGTTGTTGGAAGTAAATATAAGGTTATTTTTTGCTTACAAAAGAAAAAGCCATGCTTCGGATGGATGTCGATGTCGATTAGTCGGGGTGCGTGTTTTTTGGTATTTTCTTTGGTGCAACGCGTATATACAATTTAGACACATTAATTTTCAGGTGCGATCATACCAGCACTAATGCATCGGATCCCATCAGAACTCCGCAGTTAAGCGTGCTTCGTCGAGAGTAGTACTAGGATGGGTGACCTCCTGGGAAGTCCTCGTGTTGCACCTTTTTAAATTTTTTTATGCGTTTTAGATTTTGTTGTCGTTTTCTTGGTAAAAAAAACCAGTTTCCAGACGCGATTTTCGTTTCGTTCTTTTTTATTTGTTGTTGGAAGTAAATATAAGGTTATTTTTTGCTTACAAAAGAAAAATCCATGCTTCGGATGGATGTCGATGTCGATTAGTCGGGGTGCGTGTTTTTTGGTATTTTCTTTGGTGCAACGCGTATATACAATTTAGACGCATTAATTTTCAGGTGCGATCATACCAGCACTAATGCACCGGATCCCATCAGAACTCCGCAGATAAGCGTGCTTGGGCGAGAGTAGTACTAGGATGGGTGACCTCCTGGGAAGTCCTCGTGTTGCACTTTTTTTAATTTTTTTATGCGTTTTCGATTTTGTTGTCGTTTTCTTAGTAAAAAAAACCAGTTTTCAGACGCGATTTTCGTTTCGTTCTTTTTTATTTGTTGTTGGAAGTAAATATAAGGTTATTTTTTGTTTACAAAAGTAAAATCCATGCTTCGGATGGATGTCGATGTCGATTAGTCGGGGTGCGTGTTTTTTGGTATTTTCTTTGGTGCAACGCGTATATACAATTTAGACTCATTAATTTTCAGGTGTGATCATACCAGCACTAATGCACCGGATCCCATCAGAACTTCGCAGTTAAGCGTGCTTGGGCGAGAGTAGTACTAGGATTGGTGACCTCCTGGGAAGTCCTCGTGTTGCACGTTTTTTAATTTTTTTATGCGTTTTAGATTTTGTTGTCGTTTTCTTAGTAAAAAAAACCAGTTTTCAGACGCGATTTTCGTTTCGTTCTTTTTTATTTGTTGTTGGAAGTAAATATAAGGTTATTTTTTGTTTACAAAAGAAAAATCCATGCTTCGGATGTCGATTAGTCGGGGTGCGTGTTTTTTGGTATTTTCTTTGGTGCAACGCACGCGTATATACAATTTAGACGCATTAATTTTCAGGTGCGATCATACCAGCACTAATGCACCGGATCCCATTAGAACTTCGCAGTTAAGCGTGCTTGGGCGAGAGTAGTACTAGGATGGGTGACCTCCTGGGAAGTCATCGTGTTGCAACTTTTTTAATTTTTTTATGCGTTTTAGATTTTGTTGTCGTTTTCGTAGTAAAAAAAACCAGTTTTTAGACGAGATTTTCGTTTCGTTCTTTTTTATTTGTTGTTGGAAGTAAATATAAGGTTATTTTTTGTTTACAAAAGAAAAATCCATGCTTCGGATGGATGTCGATGTCGATTAGTCGGGGTGCGTGTTTTTTGGAATTTTCTTTGGTGCAACGCGTATATACAATTTAGACGCATTAATTTTCAGGTGCGATCATACCAGCACTAATGCTGCGGATCCCATCATAACTCTGCAGTTAAGCGTGCTTGGGCGAGAGTAGTACTAGGATGGGTGACCTCCTGGGAAGTCCTCGTGTTGCACCTTTTTTAATTTTTTTATGCGTTTTAGATTTTGTTGTCGTTTTCTTAGTAAAAAAAACCAGTTTTCAGACGCGATTTTCGTTTTGTTCTTTTTTATTTGTTGTTGGAAGTAAATATAAGGTTATTTTTTGTTTACAAAAGAAAAATCCATGCTTTGGATGAATGTCGATTAGTCGGGGTGCGTGTTTTTTGGTATTTTCTTTGGTGCAACGCGTATATACAATTTAGACGCATTAATTTTCAGGTGTGATCATACCAGCACTAATGCACCGGATCCTATCAGAACTCCGCAGTTAAGCGTGCTTGGGCGAGAGTAGTACTAGGACGGGTGACCTCCTGGGAAGTCCTCGTGTTGCACTTTTTATAATTTTTTTATGCGTTTTAGATTTTGTTGTCGTTTTCTTAGTAAAAAAAAACCAGTTTTCAGACGCGATTTTCTTTTCGTTCTTTTTTATTTGTTGTTGGAAGTAAATATAAGGTTATTTTTTGTTTACAAAAGAAAAATCCATGCTTCGGATGGATGTCGATGTCGATTAGTCGGGGTGCGTGTTTTTTGGTATTTTCTTTGGTGCAACGCGTATATACAATTTAGACACATTAATTTTCAGGTGCGATCATACCAGCACTAATGCATCGGATCCCATCAGAACTCCGCAGTTAAGCGTGCTTCGTCGAGAGTAGTACTAGGATGGGTGACCTCCTGGGAAGTCCTCGTGTTGCACCTTTTTAAATTTTTTTATGCGTTTTAGATTTTGTTGTCGTTTTCTTAGTAAAAAAAACCAGTTTCCAGACGCGATTTTCGTTTCGTTCTTTTTTATTTGTTGTTGGAAGTAAATATAAGGTTATTTTTTGCTTACAAAAGAAAAATCCATGCTTCGGATGGATGTCGATGTCGATTAGTCGGGGTGCGTGTTTTTTGGTATTTTCTTTGGTGCAACGCGTATATACAATTTAGACGCATTAATTTTCAGGTGCGATCATACCAGCACTAATGCACCGGATCCCATCAGAACTCCGCAGATAAGCGTGCTTGGGCGAGAGTAGTACTAGGATGGGTGACCTCCTGGGAAGTCCTCGTGTTGCACTTTTTTTAATTTTTTTATGCGTTTTCGATTTTGTTGTCGTTTTCTTAGTAAAAAAAACCAGTTTTCAGACGCGATTTTCGTTTCGTTCTTTTTTATTTGTTGTTGGAAGTAAATATAAGGTTATTTTTTGTTTACAAAAGAAAAATCCATGCTTCGGATGGATGTCGATGTCGATTAGTCGGGGTGCGTGTTTTTTGGTATTTTCTTTGGTGCAACGCGTATATACAATTTAGACTCATTAATTTTCAGGTGTGATCATACCAGCACTAATGCATCGGATCCCATCAGAACTTCGCAGTTAAGCGTGCTTGGGCGAGAGTAGTACTAGGATTGGTGACCTCCTGGGAAGTCCTCGTGTTGCACGTTTTTTAATTTTTTTATGCGTTTTAGATTTTGTTGTCGTTTTCTTAGTAAAAAAAACCAGTTTTCAGACGCGATTTTCGTTTCGTTCTTTTTTATTTGTTGTTGGAAGTAAATATAAGGTTATTTTTTGTTTACAAAAGAAAAATCCATGCTTCGGATGTCGATTAGCCGGGGTGCGTGTTTTTTGGTATTTTCTTTGGTGCAACGCACGCGTATATACAATTTAGACGCATTAATTTTCAGGTGCGATCATACCAGCACTAATGCACCGGATCCCATCAGAACTCCGCAGTTAAGCGTGCTTGGGCGAGAGTAGTACTAGGATCGGTGACCTCCTGGGAAGTCCTCGTGTTGCAACTTTTTTAATTTTTTTATGCGTTTTAGATTTTGTTGTCGTTTTCGTAGTAAAAAAAACCAGTTTTTAGACGAGATTTTCGTTTCGTTCTTTTTTATTTGTTGTTGGAAGTAAATATAAGGTTATTTTTTGTTTACAAAAGAAAAATCCATGCTTCGGATGGATGTCGATGTCGATTAGTCGGGGTGCGTGTTTTTTGGAATTTTCTTTGGTGCAACGCGTATATACAATTTAGACGCATTAATTTTCAGGTGCGATCATACCAGCACTAATGCTGCGGATCCCATCAGAACTCTGCAGTTAAGCGTGCTTGGGCAAGACTAGTACTAGGATGGGTGACCTCCTGGGAAGTCCTCGTGTTGCACCTTTTTTAATTTTTTTATGCGTTTTAGATTTTGTTGTCGTTTTCTTAGTAAAAAAAACCAGTTTTCAGACGCGATTTTCGTTTTGTTCTTTTTTATTTGTTGTTGGAAGTAAATATAAGGTTATTTTTTGTTTACAAAAGAAAAATCCATGCTTTGGATGAATGTCGATTAGTCGGGGTGCGTGTTTTTTGGTATTTTCTTTGGTGCAACGCGTATATACAATTTAGACGCATTAATTTTCAGGTGTGATCATACCAGCACTAATGCACCGGATCCTATCAGAACTCCGCAGTTAAGCGTGCTTGGGCGAGAGTAGTACTAGGACGGGTGACCTCCTGGGAAGTCCTCGTGTTGCACTTTTTATAATTTTTTTATGCGTTTTAGATTTTGTTTTCGTTTTCTTAGTAAAAAAAACCAGTTTTCAGACGCGATTTTCTTTTCGTTCTTTTTTATTTGTTGTTGGAAGTAAATATAAGGTTATTTTTTGTTTACAAAAGAAAAATCCATGCTTCGGATGGATGTCGATGTCGATTAGTCGGGGTGCGTGTTTTTTGGTATTTTCTTTGGTGCAACGCGTATATACAATTTAGACGCATTAATTTTCAGGTGCGATCATACCAGCACTAATGCACCGGATCCCATCAGAAATTCTCAGTTAAGTGTGCTTGGGCGAGAGTAGTACTAGGATGGGTGACCTCCTGGGAAGTCCTCGTGTTGCACTTTTTTTAATTTTTTTATGCGTTTTCGATTTTGTTGTCGTTTTCTTAGTAAAAAAAAACCAGTTTTCAGACGCGATTTTCGTTTCGTTCTTTTTTATTTGTTGTTGGAAGTAAATATAAGGTTATTTTTTGTTTACAAAAGAAAAATCCATGCTTCGGATGGATGTCGATGTCGATTAGTCGGGGTGCGTGTTTTTTGGTATTTTCTTTGGTGCAACGCGCATATACAATTTAGACGCATTAATTTTCAGGTGCGATCATACCAGCACTAATGCACCGGATCCCATCAGAAATTCTCAATTATGTGTGCTTGGGCGAGAGTAGTACTAGGATGGGTGACCTCCTGAGAAGTCCTCGTGTTGCACTTTTTTTAATTTTTTTATGCGTTTTCGATTTTGTTGTCGTTTTCTTAGTAAAAAAAACTAGTTTTCAGACGCGATTTTCGTTTCGTTCTTTTTTATTTGTTGTTGGAAGTAAATATAAGGTTATTTTTTGTTTACAAAAGAAAAATCCATGCTTCGGATGGATGTCGATGTCGATTAGTCGGGGTGCGTGTTTTTTGGTATTTTCTTTGGTGCAACGCGTATATACAATTTAGACGCTTTAATTTTTAGGTGCGATCATACCAGCACTAATGCACCGGATCCCATCAGAATTCCGCAGTTAAGCGTGCTTGGGCAAGAGTAGTACTAGGATGGGTGACCTCCTGGGAAGTCCTCGTGTTGCACCTTTTTTAATTTTTTTATGCGTTTTAGATTTTGTTGTCGTTTTCTTTGTAAAAAAAACCAGTTTTCAGACGCGATTTTCGTTTCGTTCTTTTTTATTTGTTGTTGGAAGTAAATATAAGGTTATTTTTTGTTTACAAAAGAAAAATCCATGCTTCGGATGGATGTCGATGTCGATTAGTCGGGGTGCGTGTTTTTTGGTATTTTCTTTGGTGCAACGCGTATATACAATTTAGACGCTTTAATTTTTAGGTGGGATCATACCAGCACTAATGCACCGGATCCCATCAGAATTCCGCAGTTAAGCGTGCTTGGGCGAGAGTAGTACTAGGATGGGTGACCTCTTGGGAAGTCCTCGTGTTGCACCTTTTTTTAATTTTTTTATGCGTTTTAGATTTTGTTGTTGTTTTCTTAGTAAAAAAACCAGTTTTCAGACGCGATTTTCGTTTCGTTTTTTTTATTTGTTGTTGGAAGTAAATATAAGGTTATTTTTTGTTTACAAAAGAAAAATCCATGCTTCGGATGGATGTCGATTAGTCGGGGTGCGTGTTTTTTGGTATTTTCATTGGTGCAACGCGTATGTACAATTTACACGCATTAATTTTTAGGTGCGATCATACCAGCACTAATGCACCGGATCCCATCAGAACTCCGCAGTTAAGCGTGCTTGGGCGAGTGTAGTACTAGGATGGGTGACCTCCTGGGAAGTCCTCGTGTTGCACCTTTTTTAATTTTTTTATGCGTTTTAGATTTTGTTGTCGTTTTCTTAGTAAAAAAAAAACAGTTTTCAGACGCGATTTTCGTTTCGTTCTTTTTATTTGTTGTTGGAAGTAAATATAAGGTTATTTTTTGCTTACAAAAGAAAAAGCCATGCTTCGGATGGATGTCGATGTCGATTAGTCGGGGTGCGTGTTTTTTGGTATTTTCTTTGGTGCAACGCGTATGTACAATTTAGACGCATTAATTTTTAGGTGCGATCATACCAGCACTAATGCATCGGATCCCATTAGAACTCCGCAGTTAAGCGTGCTTCGTCGAGAGTAGTACTAGGATGGGTGACCTCCTGGGAAGTCCTCGTGTTGCACCTTTTTTAATTTTTTTATGCGTTTTAGATTTTGTTGTCGTTTTCTTAGTAAAAAAAACCAGTTTCCAGACGCGATTTTCGTTTCGTTCTTTTTTATTTGTTGTTGGAAGTAAATATAAGGTTATTTTTTGCTTACAAAAGAAAAATCCATGCTTCGGATGGATGTCGATGTCGATTAGTCGGGGTGCGTGTTTTTTGGTATTTTCTTTGGTGCAACGCGTATATACAATTTAGACGCATTAATTTTCAGGTGCGATCATACCAGCACTAATGCACCGGATCCCATCAGAACTCCGCAGATAAGCGTGCTTGGGCGAGAGTAGTACTAGGATGGGTGACCTCCTGGGAAGTCCTCGTGTTGCACTTTTTTTAATTTTTTTATGCGTTTTAGATTTTGTTGTCGTTTTCTTAGTAAAAAAAACCAGTTTTCAGACGCGATTTTCGTTTCGTTCTTTTTTATTTGTTGTTGGAAGTAAATATAAGGTTATTTTTTGTTTACAAAAAAAAAAGCCATGCTTCGGATGGATGTCGATGTCGATTAGTCGGGGTGCGTGTTTTTTGGTATTTTCTTTGGTGCAACGCGTATATACAACTTAGACGCATTAATTTTCTGGTGCGATCATTCCAGCACTAATGCACCGGATCCCATCAGAATTCCGCAGTTAAGCGTGCTTGGGCGAGAGTAGTACTAGGATGGGTGACCTCCTGGGAAGTCCTCGTGTTGCACCTTTTTTAATTTTTTTTTGCGTTTTAGATTTTGTTGTCGTTTTCTTAGTAAAAAAAACCAGTTTTCAGACGCGATTTTCGTTTCGTTCTTTTTATTTGTTGTTGGAAGTAAATATAAGGTTATTTTTTGTTTACAAAAGAAAAATCCATGCTTCGGATGGATGTCGATGTCGATTAGTCGGGGTGCGTGTTTTTTGGTATTTTCTTTGGTGCAACGCGTATATACAATTTAGACTCATTAATTTTCAGGTGTGATCATACCAGCACTAATGCACCGGATCCCATCAGAACTTCGCAGTTAAGCGTGCTTGGGCGAGAGTAGTACTAGGATTGGTGACCTCCTGGGAAGTCCTCGTGTTGCACGTTTTTTAATTTTTTTATGCGTTTTAGATTTTGTTGTCGTTTTCTTAGTAAAAAAAACCAGTTTTAAGACGCGATTTTCGTTTCGTTCTTTTTTATTTGTTGTTGGAAGTAAATATAAGGTTATTTTTTGTTTACAAAAGAAAAATCCAAGCTTCGGATGTCGATTAGTAGGGGTGCGTGTTTTTTGGTATTTTCTTTGGTGCAACGCACGCGTATATACAATTTAGACGCATTAATTTTCAGGTGCGATCATACCAGCATTAATGCACCGGATCCCATCAGAACTCCGCAGTTAAGCGTGCTTGGGCGAGAGTAGTACTAGGATGGGTGACCTCCTGGGAAGTCCTCGTATTGCAACTTTTTTAATTTTTTGATGCGTTTTAGATTTTGTTGTCGTTTTCTTAGTAAAAAAAACCAGTTTTTAGACGAGATTTTCGTTTCGTTCTTTTTTATTTGTTGTTGGAAGTATATATAAGGTTATTTTTTGTTTACAAAAGAAAAATCCATGCTTCGAATGGATGTCGATGTCGATTAGTCGGGGTGCGTGTTTTTTGGAATTTTCTTTGGTGCAACGCGTATATACAATTTAGACGCATTAATTTTCAGGTGCGATCATACCAGCACTAATGCTGCGGATCCCATCAGAACGGTGCAGTTAAGCGTGCTTGGGCGAGAGTAGTACTAGGATGGGTGACCTCCTGGGAAGTCCTCGTGTTGCACCTTTTTTAATTTTTTTATGCGTTTCAGATTTTGTTGTCGTTTTCTTAGTAAAAAAAACCAGTTTTCAGACGCGATTTTCGTTTTGTTCTTTTTTATTTGTTGTTGGAAGTAAATATAAGGTTATTTTTTGTTTACAAAAGAAAAATCCATGCTTTGGATGAATGTCGATTAGTCGGGGTGCGTGTTTTTTGGTATTTTCTTTGGTGCAACGCGTATATACAATTTAGACGCATTAATTTTCAGGTGTGATCATACCAGCACTAATGCACCGGATCCTATCAGAACTCCGCAGTTAAGCGTGCTTGGGCGAGAGTAGTACTAGGACGGGTGACCTCCTGGGAAGTCCTCGTGTTGCACTTTTTATAATTTTTTTATGCGTTTTAGATTTTGTTGTCGTTTTCTTAGTAAAAAAAACCAGTTTTCAGACGCGATTTTCGTTTCGTTCTTTTTTATTTGTTGTTGGAAGTAAATATAAGGTTATTTTTTGTTTACAAAAGAAAAATCCATGCTTCGGATGGATGTCGATGTCGATTAGTCGGGGTGCGTGTTTTTTGGTATTTTCTTTGGTGCAACGCGTATATACAATTTAGACGCATTAATTTTCAGGTGCGATCAAACCAGCACTAATGCACCGGATCCCATCAGAAATTCTCAGTTAAGTGTGCTTGGGCGAGAGTAGTAGTAGGATGGGTGACCTCCTGGGAAGTCCTCGTGTTGCACTTTTTTTAATTTTTTTATGCGTTTTCGATTTTGTTGTCGTTTTCTTAGTAAAAAAAACTAGTTTTCAGACGCGATTTTCGTTTCGTTCTTTTTTATTTGTTGTTGGAAGTAAATATAAGGTTATTTTTTGTTTACAAAAGAAAAATCCATGCTTCGGATGGATGTCGATGTCGATTAGTTGGGGTGCGTGTTTTTTGGTATTTTCTTTGGTGCAACGCGTATATACAATTTAGACGCATTAATTTTCAGGTGCGATCATACCAGCACTAATGCACCGGATCCCATCAGAAATTCTCAATTATGTGTGCTTGGGCGAGAGTAGTACTAGGATGGGTGACCTCCTGAGAAGTCCTCGTGTTGCACTTTTTTTAATTTTTTTATGCGTTTTCGATTTTGTTGTCGTTTTCTTAGTAAAAAAAACTAGTTTTCAGACGCGATTTTCGTTTCGTTCTTTTTTATTTGTTGTTGGAAGTAAATATAAGGTTATTTTTTGTTTACAAAAGAAAAATCCATGCTTCGGATGGATGTCGATGTCGATTAGTCGGGGTGCGTGTTTTTTGGTATTTTCTTTGGTGCAACGCGTATATACAATTTAGACGCTTTAATTTTTAGGTGCGATCATACCAGCACTAATGCACCGGATCCCATCAGAATTCCGCAGTTAAGCGTGCTTGGGCGAGAGTAGTACTAGGATGGGTGACCTCCTGGGAAGTCCTCGTGTTGCACCTTTTTTATTTTTTTTATGCGTTTTAGATTTTGTTGTCGTTTTCTTTGTAAAAAAAACCAGTTTTCAGACGCGATTTTCGTTTCGTTCTTTTTTATTTGTTGTTGGAAGTAAATATAAGGTTATTTTTTGTTTACAAAAGAAAAATCCATGCTTCGGATGGATGTCGATGTCGATTAGTCGGGGTGCGTGTTTTTTGGTATTTTCTTTGGTGCAACGCGTATATACAATTTAGACGCATTAATTTTCAGGTGTAATCATACCAGCACTAATGCACCGGATCCTATCAGAACTCCGCAGTTAAGCGTGCTTGGGCGAGAGTAGTTCTAGGATGGGTGACCTCCTCGGAAGTCCTCGTGTTGCACTTTTTATAATTTTTTTATGCGTTTTAGATTTTGTTGTCGTTTTCTTAGTAAAAAAAACCAGATTTCAGACGCGATTTTCGTTTCGTTCTTTTTTATTTGTTGTTGGAAGTAAATATAAGGTTATTTTTTGTTTACAAAAGAAAAATCCATGCTTCGGATGGATGTCGATGTCGATTAGTCGGGGTGCGTGTTTTTTGGTATTTTCTTTGGTGCAACGCGTATATACAACTTAGACGCATTAATTTTCTGGTGCGATCATACCAGCACTAATGCACCGGATCCCATCAGAAATTCTCAATTATGTGTGCTTGGGCGAGAGTAGTACTAGGATGGGTGACCTCCTGAGAAGTCCTCGTGTTGCACTTTTTTTAATTTTTTTATGCGTTTTCGATTTTGTTGTCGTTTTCTTTGTAAAAAAAACTAGTTTTCAGACGCGATTTTCGTTTCGTTCTTTTTTATTTGTTGTTGGAAGTAAATATAAGGTTATTTTTTGTTTACAAAAGAAAAATCCATGCTTCGGATGGATGTCGATGTCGATTAGTCGGGGTGCGTGTTTTTTGGTATTTTCTTTTGTGCAACGCGTATATACAATTTAGACGCATTAATTTTAAGGTGCGATCATACCAGCACTAATGTACCGGATCCCATCAGAACTCGGCAGTTAAGCGTGCTTGGGCGAGAGTAGAACTAGGATAAGTGACCTCCTGGGAAGTCCTCGTGTTGCACTTTTTTTAATTTTTTTATGCGTTTTCGATTTTGTTGTCGTTTTCTTAGTAAAAAAACCAGTTTTCAGACGCGATTTTCATTTCGTTCTTTTTTATTTGTTGTTGGAAGTAAATATAAGGTTAATTTTTGTTTACAAAAGAAAAATCCATGCTTCGGATGGATGTCGATGTCGATTAGTCGGGGTGCGTGTTTTTTGGTATTTTCTTTGGTGCAACGCGTATATACAATTTAGACGCATTAATTTTTAGGTGCGATCATACCAGCACTAATGCACCGGATCCCATCAGAATTCCGCAGTTAAGCGTGCTTGGGCGAGAGTAGTACTAGGATGGGTGACCTCCTGGGAAGTCCTCGTGTTGCACCTTTTTTAATTTTTTTATGCGTTTTAGATTTTGTTGTCGTTTTCTTAGTAAAAAAAACCAGTTTTCAGACGCGATTTTCATTTTGTTCTTTTTTATTTGTTGTTGGAAGTAAATATAAGGTTATTTTTTGTTTACAAAAGAAAAATCCATGCTTTGGATGAATGTCGATTAGTCGGGGTGCGTGTTTTTTGGTATTTTCTTTGGTGCAACGCGTATATACAATTTAGACGCATTAATTTTCAGGTGTGATCATACCAGCACTAATGCACCGGATCCTATCAGAACTCCGCAGTTAAGCGTGCTTGGGCGAGAGTAGTACTAGGACGGGTGACCTCCTGGGAAGTCCTCGTGTTGCACTTTTTATAATTTTTTTATGCGTTTTAGATTTTGTTGTCGTTTTCTTAGTAAAAAAAACCAGTTTTCAGACGCGATTTTCGTTTCGTTCTTTTTTATTTGTTGTTGGAAGTAAATATAAGGTTATTTTTTGTTTACAAAAGAAAAATCCATGCTTCGGATGGATGTCGATGTCGATTAGTCGGGGTGCGTGTTTTTTGGTATTTTCTTTGGTGCAACGCGTATATACAATTTAGACGCATTAATTTTCAGGTGCGATCAAACCAGCACTAATGCACCGGATCCCATCAGAAATTCTCAGTTAAGTGTGCTTGGGCGAGAGTAGTACTAGGATGGGTGACCTCCTGGGAAGTCCTCGTGTTGCACTTTTTTTAATTTTTTTATGCGTTTTCGATTTTGTTGTCGTTTTCTTAGTAAAAAAAACTAGTTTTCAGACGCGATTTTCGTTTCGTTCTTTTTTATTTGTTGTTGGAAGTAAATATAAGGTTATTTTTTGTTTACAAAAGAAAAATCCATGCTTCGGATGGATGTCGATGTCGATTAGTTGGGGTGCGTGTTTTTTGGTATTTTCTTTGGTGCAACGCGTATATACAATTTAGACGCATTAATTTTCAGGTGCGATCATACCAGCACTAATGCACCGGATCCCATCAGAAATTCTCAATTATGTGTGCTTGGGCGAGAGTAGTACTAGGATGGGTGACCTCCTGAGAAGTCCTCGTGTTGCACTTTTTTTAATTTTTTTATGCGTTTTCGATTTTGTTGTCGTTTTCTTAGTAAAAAAAACTAGTTTTCAGACGCGATTTTCGTTTCGTTCTTTTTTATTTGTTGTTGGAAGTAAATATAAGGTTATTTTTTGTTTACAAAAGAAAAATCCATGCTTCGGATGGATGTCGATGTCGATTAGTCGGGGTGCGTGTTTTTTGGTATTTTCTTTGGTGCAACGCGTATATACAATTTAGACGCTTTAATTTTTAGGTGCGATCATACCAGCACTAATGCACCGGATCCCATCAGAATTCCGCAGTTAAGCGTGCTTGGGCGAGAGTAGTACTAGGATGGGTGACCTCCTGGGAAGTCCTCGTGTTGCACCTTTTTTATTTTTTTTATGCGTTTTAGATTTTGTTGTCGTTTTCTTTGTAAAAAAAACCAGTTTTCAGACGCGATTTTCGTTTCGTTCTTTTTTATTTGTTGTTGGAAGTAAATATAAGGTTATTTTTTGTTTACAAAAGAAAAATCCATGCTTCGGATGGATGTCGATGTCGATTAGTCGGGGTGCGTGTTTTTTGGTATTTTCTTTGGTGCAACGCGTATATACAATTTAGACGCATTAATTTTCAGGTGTAATCATACCAGCACTAATGCACCGGATCCTATCAGAACTCCGCAGTTAAGCGTGCTTGGGCGAGAGTAGTTCTAGGATGGGTGACCTCCTCGGAAGTCCTCGTGTTGCACTTTTTATAATTTTTTTATGCGTTTTAGATTTTGTTGTCGTTTTCTTAGTAAAAAAAACCAGATTTCAGACGCGATTTTCGTTTCGTTCTTTTTTATTTGTTGTTGGAAGTAAATATAAGGTTATTTTTTGTTTACAAAAGAAAAATCCATGCTTCGGATGGATGTCGATGTCGATTAGTCGGGGTGCGTGTTTTTTGGTATTTTCTTTGGTGCAACGCGTATATACAACTTAGACGCATTAATTTTCTGGTGCGATCATACCAGCACTAATGCACCGGATCCCATCAGAAATTCTCAATTATGTGTGCTTGGGCGAGAGTAGTACTAGGATGGGTGACCTCCTGAGAAGTCCTCGTGTTGCACTTTTTTTAATTTTTTTATGCGTTTTCGATTTTGTTGTCGTTTTCTTTGTAAAAAAAACTAGTTTTCAGACGCGATTTTCGTTTCGTTCTTTTTTATTTGTTGTTGGAAGTAAATATAAGGTTATTTTTTGTTTACAAAAGAAAAATCCATGCTTCGGATGGATGTCGATGTCGATTAGTCGGGGTGCGTGTTTTTTGGTATTTTCTTTTGTGCAACGCGTATATACAATTTAGACGCATTAATTTTAAGGTGCGATCATACCAGCACTAATGTACCGGATCCCATCAGAACTCGGCAGTTAAGCGTGCTTGGGCGAGAGTAGTACTAGGATAAGTGACCTCCTGGGAAGTCCTCGTGTTGCACTTTTTTTAATTTTTTTATGCGTTTTCGATTTTGTTGTCGTTTTCTTAGTAAAAAAACCAGTTTTCAGACGCGATTTTCATTTCGTTCTTTTTTATTTGTTGTTGGAAGTAAATATAAGGTTAATTTTTGTTTACAAAAGAAAAATCCATGCTTCGGATGGATGTCGATGTCGATTAGTCGGGGTGCGTGTTTTTTGGTATTTTCTTTGGTGCAACGCGTATATACAATTTAGACGCATTAATTTTTAGGTGCGATCATACCAGCACTAATGCACCGGATCCCATCAGAATTCCGCAGTTAAGCGTGCTTGGGCGAGAGTAGTACTAGGATGGGTGACCTCCTGGGAAGTCCTCGTGTTGCACCTTTTTTAATTTTTTTATGCGTTTTAGATTTTGTTGTCGTTTTCTTAGTAAAAAAAACCAGTTTTCAGACGCGATTTTCATTTTGTTCTTTTTTATTTGTTGTTGGAAGTAAATATAAGGTTATTTTTTGTTTACAAAAGAAAAATCCATGATTCGGATGGATGTCGATGTCGATTAGTCGGGGTGCGTGTTTTTTGGTATTTTCTTTTGTGCAACGCATATATACAATTTAGACGCATTAATTTTATGGTGCGATCATATCAGCACTAATGCACCGGATCCCATCAGAACTCGGCAGCTAAGCGTGCTTGGGCGAGAGTAGTACTAGGATGGGTGACCTCCTGGGAAGTCCTCGTGTTGCACCTTTTTTAATTTTTTTATGCGTTTTAGATTTTGTTGTCGTTTTCTTAGTAAAAAAAACTAGTTTTCAGACGCGATTTTCGTTTCGTTCTTTTTTATTTGTTGTTGGAAGTAAATATAAGGTTAATTTTTGTTTACAAAAGAAAAATCCATGCTTCGGATGGATGTCGATGTCGATTAGTCGGGGTGCGTGTTTTTTGGTATTTTCTTTGGTGCAACGCGTATATACAATTTAGACGCATTAATTTATAGGTGCGATCATACCAGCACTAATGCACCAGATTCTATCAGAATTCCGCAGTTAAGCGTGCTTGGGCGAGAGTAGTACTAGGATGGGTGACCTCCTGGGAAGTCCTCGTGTTGCACCTTTTTTAATTTTTTTATGCGTTTTAGATTTTGATGTCGTTTTCTTAGTAAAAAAAAACAAGTTTTCAGACGCGATTTTCGTTTCGTTCTTTTTTATTTGTTGTTGGAAGTAAATATAAGGTTAATTTTTGTTTACAAAAAAAAAATCCATGCTTCGGATGGATGTCGATGTCGATTAGTCAGGGTGCGTGTTTTTTGGTATTTTCTTTGGTGCAACGCGTATATACAATTTAGACGCATTAATTTTTAGGTGCGATCATACCAGCACTAATGCACCGGATCCCATCAGAAACTCTCAGTTAAGTGTGCTTGGGCGAGAGTAGTACTAGGATGGGTGACCTCCTGGGAAGTCCTCGTGTTGCACTTTTGTTAATTTTTTTATGCGTTTTCGATTTTGTTGTCGTTTTCTTAGTAAAAAAAACCAGTTTACAGACGCGATTTTCGTTTCGTTCTTTTTTATTTGTTGTTGGAAGTAAATATAAGGTTATTTTTTGTTTACAAAAGAAAAATCCATGCTTCGGATGGATGTCGATGTCGATTAGTCGGGGTGCGTGTTTTTTGGTATTTTCTTTGGTGCAACGCGTATATACAATTTAGACGCATTAATTTTAAGGTGCGATCATACCAGCACTAATGCACCGGATCCCATCAGAACTTGGCAGTTAAGCGTGCCTGGGCGAGAGTAGTACTAGGATGGGTGACCTCTTGGGAAGTCCTCGTGTTGCACTTTTTTTAATTTTTTTATGCGTTTTCGATTTTGTTGTCGTTTTCTTAGTAAAAAAAACCAGTTTACAGACGCGATTTTCGTTTCGTTCTTTTTTATTTGTTGTTGGAAGTAAATATAAGGTTATTTTTTGTTTACAAAAGAAAAATCCATGCTTCGGATGGATGTCGATGTCGATTAGTCGGGGTGCGTGTTTTTTGGTATTTTCTTTGGTGCAACGCGTATATACAACTTAGACGCATTAATTTTCTGGTGCGATCATACCAGCACTAATGCACCGGATCCCATCAGAAATTCTCAATTATGTGTGCTTGGGCGAGAGTAGTACTAGGATGGGTGACCTCCTGAGAAGTCCTCGTGTTGCACTTTTTTTAATTTTTTTATGCGTTTTCGATTTTGTTGTCGTTTTCTTTGTAAAAAAAACTAGTTTTCAGACGCGATTTTCGTTTCGTTCTTTTTTATTTGTTGTTGGAAGTAAATATAAGGTTATTTTTTGTTTACAAAAGAAAAATCCATGCTTCGGATGGATGTCGATGTCGATTAGTCGGGGTGCGTGTTTTTTGGTATTTTCTTTGGTGCAACGCGTATATACAATTTAGACGCATTAATTTTAAGGTGCGATCATACCAGCACTAATGCACCGGATCCCATCAGAACTTGGCAGTTAAGCGTGCCTGGGCGAGAGTAGTACTAGGATGGGTGACCTCCTGGGAAGTCCTCGTGTTGCACTTTTTTTAATTTTTTTATGCGTTTTCGATTTTGTTGTCGTTTTCTTAGTAAAAAAACCAGTTTTTAGACGCGATTTTCGTTTCGTTCTTTTTTATTTGTTGTTGGAAGTAAATATAGGGTTAATTTTTGTTTACAAAAGAAAAATCCATGCTTCGGATGGATGTCGATGTCGATTAGTCGGGGTGCGTGTTTTTTGGTATTTTCTTTGGTGCAACGCGTATATACATTTTAGACGCATTAATTTTTTGGTGCGATCATACCAGCACTAATGCAATGGATCCCATCAGAATTCCGCAGTTAAGCGTGCTTGGGCGAGAGTAGTACTAGGATTGGTGACCTCCTGGGAAGTCCTCGTGTTGCACCTTTTTTAATTTTTTTATGCGTTTTAGATTTTGTTGTCGTTTTCTTAGTAAAAAAAACCAGTTTTCAGACGCGATTTTTATTTTGTTCTTTTTTAATTGTTGTTGGAAGTAAATATAAGGTTATTTTTTGTTTACAAAAGAAAAATCCATGCTTCGGATGGATGTCGATGTCGATTAGTCGGGGTGCGTGTTTTTTGGTATTTTCTTTGGTGCAACGCGTATATACAATTTAGACGCATTAATTTTAAGGTACGGTCATACCAGCACTAATGCACAGGATCCCATCAGAACTTGGCAGTTAAGCGTGGTAGGGCGAGAGTAGTACTAGGATGGGTGACCTCCTGGGAAGTCCTCGTGTTGCACTTTTTTTAATTTTTTTATGCGTTTTCGATTTTGTTGTCGTTTTCTTAGTAAAAAAACCAGTTTTCAGACGCGATTTTCGTTTCGTTCTTTTTTATTTGTTGTTGGAAGTAAATATAAGTTTAATTTTTGTTTACAAAAGAAAAATCCATGCTTCGGATGGATGTCGATGTCGATTAGTCGGGGTGCGTGTTTTTTGGTATTTTCTTTGGTGCAACGCGTATATACATTTTAGACGCATTAATTTTTTGGTGCGATCATACCAGCACTAATGCACTGGATCCCATCAGAATTCCGCAGTTTAGCGTGCTTGGGCGAGAGTAGTACTTGGATTGGTGACCTCCTGGGAAGTCCTCGTGTTGCACCTTTATTAATTTTTTTATGCGTTTTAGATTTTGTTGTCGTTTTCTTAGTAAAAAAAACCAGTTTTTAGACGCGATTTTCATTTTGTTCTTTTTTAATTGTTGTTGGAAGTAAATATAAGGTTATTTTTTGTTTACAAAAGAAAAATCCATGCTTCGGATGGATGTCGATATCGATTAGTCGGGGTGCGTGTTTTTTGGTATTTTCTTTGGTGCAACGCGTATATACAATTTAGACGCATTAATTTTCAGGTGTAATCATACCAGCACAAATGCACCGGATCCTATCAGAACTTCGCAGTGAAGCGTGCTTGGGCGAGAGTAGTACTAGGATGGGTGACCTCCTGGGAAGTCCTCGTGTTGCACTTTTTATAATTTTTTTATGCGTTTTAGATTTTGTTGTCGTTTTCTTAGTAAAAAAAACCAGATTTCAGACGCGATTTTCGTTTCGTTCTTTTTTATTTGTTGTTGGAAGTAAATATAAGGTTATTTTTTGTTTACAAAAGAAAAATCCATGCTTCGGATGGATGTCGATGTCGATTAGTCGGGGTGCGTGTTTTTTGGTATTTTCTTTGGTGCAACGCGTATATACAATTTAGACGCATTAATTTTCAGGTGCGATCATACCAGCACTAATGCACCGGATCCCATCAGAAATTCTCAGTTAAGTGTGCTTGGGTGAGAGTAGTACTAGGATGGGTGACCTCCTGGGAAGTCCTCGTGTTGCACTTTTTTTAATTTTTTTATGCGTTTTCGATTTTGTTGTCGTTTTCTTAGTAAAAAGAACATGTTTTCACACGCGATTTTCGTTTCGTTCTTTTTTATTTGTTGTTGGAAGTAAATATAAGGTTATTTTTTGTTTACAAAAGAAAAATCCATGCTTCGGATGGATGTCGATGTCGATTAGTCGGGGTGCGTGTTTTTTGGTATTTTCTTTTGTGCAACGCGTATATACAATTTAGACGCATTAATTTTAAGGTGCGATCATACCAGCACTAATGCACCGGATCCCATCAGAACTCGGCAGTTAAGCGTGCTTGGGCGAGAGTAGTACTAGGATAAGTGACCTCCTGGGAAGTCCTCGTGTTGCACTTTTTTTAATTTTTTTATGCGTTTTCGATTTTGTTGTCGTTTTCTTAGTAAAAAAACCAGTTTTCAGACGCGATTTTCGTTTCGTTCTTTTTTATTTGTTGTTGGAAGTAAATATAAGGTTAATTTTTGTTTACAAAAGAAAAATCCATGCTTCGGATGGATGTCGATGTCGATTAGTCGGGGTGCGTGTTTTTTGGTATTTTCTTTGGTGCAGCGCGTATATACAATTTAGACGCATTAATTTTTAGGTGCGATCATACCAGCACTAATGCACCGGATCCCATCAGAATTCCGCAGTTAAGCGTGCTTGGGCGAGAGTAGTACTAGGATGGGTGACCTCCTGGGAAGTCCTCGTGTTGCACCTTTTTTAATTTTTTTATGCGTTTTAGATTTTGTTGTCGTTTTCTTAGTAAAAAAAACAAGTTTTCACACGCGATTTTCGTTTCGTTCTTTTTTATTTGTTGTTGGAAGTAAATATAAGGTTATTTTTTGTTTACAAAAGAAAAATCCATGATTCGGATGGATGTCGATGTCGATTAGTCGGGGTGCGTGTTTTTTGGTATTTTCTTTTGTGCAACGCGTATATACAATTTAGACGCATTAATTTTAAGGTGCGATCATACCAGCACTAATGCACCGGATCCCATCAGAACTCGGCAGTTAAGCGTGCTTGGGCGAGAGTAGTACTAGGATGGGTGACCTTCTGGGAAGTCCTCGTGTTGCACCTTTTTTAATTTTTTTATGCGTTTTAGATTTTGTTGTCGTTTTCTTAGTAAAAAAAACTAGTTTTCTGACGCGATTTTCGTTTCGTTCTTTTTTATTTGTTGTTGGAAGTAAATATAAGGTTAATTTTTGTTTACAAAAGAAAAATCCATGCTTCGGATGGATGTCGATGTCGATTAGTCGGGGTGCGTGTTTTTTGGTATTTTCTTTGGTGCAACGCGTATATACAATTTAGACGCATTAATTTTTAGGTGCGATCATACCAGCACTAATGCACCGGATCCCATCAGAATTCCGCAGTTAAGCGTGCTTGGGCGAGAGTAGTACTAGGATGGGTGACCTCCTGGGAAGTCCTCGTGTTGCACCTTTTTTAATTTTTTTATGCGTTTTAGATTTTGATGTCGTTTTCTTAGTAAAAAAAACAAGTTTTCAGACGCGATTTTCGTTTCGTTCTTTTTTATTTGTTGTTGGAAGTAAATATAAGGTTAATTTTTGTTTACAAAAGAAAAATCCATGCTTCGGATGGATGTCGATGTCGATTAGTCAGGGTGCGTGTTTTTTGGTATTTTCTTTGGTGCAACGCGTATATACAATTTAGACGCATTAATTTTTAGGTGCGATCATACCAGCACTAATGCACCGGATCCCATCAGAACTTCGCAGCTAAGCGTGCTTGGGCGAGAGTAGTACTAGGATGGGTGACCTCCTGGGAAGTCTTCGTGTTGCAACTTTTGTAACCTTTTTATGCGTTTTAGATTTTGTTGTCGTTGTCTTAGTAAAAAAAACCAGTTTTCAGACGCGATTTTCGTTTCGTTCTTTTTTATTTGTTGTTGGAAGTAAATATAAGGTTATTTTTTGTTTACAAAAGAAAAATCCATGCTTCGGATGGATGTCGATGTCGATTAGTCGGAGTGCGTGTTTTTTGGTATTTTCTTTTGTGCAACGCGTATATACAATTTAGACGCATTAATTTTAAGGTGCGATCATACCAGCACTAATGCACCGGATCCCATCAGAACTCGGCAATTAAGCGTGCTTGGGCGAGAGTAGTACTAGGATGGGTGACCTCCTGGGAAGTCCTCGTGTTGCACTTTTTTTAATTTTTTTATGCGTTTTCGATTTTGTCGTCGTTTTCTTAGCAAAAAAACCAGTTTTCAGACGCGATTTTCGTTTCGTTCTTTTTTATTTGTTGTTGGAAGTAAATATAAGGTTAATTTTTGTTTACAAAAGAAAAATCCATGCTTCGGAAGGATGTCGATGTCGATTAGTCGGGGTGCGTGTTTTTTGGTATTTTCTTTGGTGCAACGCGTATATACAATTTAGACGCATTAATTTTTTGGTGCGATCATACCATCACTAATGCACCGGATCCCATCAGAATTCCGCAGTTAAGCGTGCTTGGGCGAGAGTAGTACTAGGATGGGTGACCTCCTGGGAAGTCCTCGTGTTGCACCTTTTTTAATTTTTTTATGCGTTTTAGATTTTGTTGTCGTTTTCTTAGTAAAAAAAACCAGTTTTCAGACGCGATTTTCATTTTGTTCTTTTTTATTTGTTGTTGGAAGTAAATATAAGGTTATTTTTTGTTTACAAAAGAAAAATCCATGATTCGGATGGATGTCAATGTCTATTGGTCGGGGTGCGTCTTTTTTGGTATTTTCTTTTGTGCAACGCGTATATACAATTTAGACGCATTAATTTTATGGTGCGATCATACCAGCACTAATGCACCGGATCCCATCAGAACTCGGCAGTTAAGCGTGCTTGGGCGAGAGTAGTACTAGGATGGGTGACCTCCTGGGAAGTCCTCGTGTTGCACCTTTTTTAATTTTTTTATGCGTTTTAGATTTTGTTGTCGTTTTCTTAGTAAAAAAAACTAGTTTTCAGACGCGATTTTCGTTTCGTTCTTTTTTATTTGTTGTTGGAAGTAAATATAAGGTTAATTTTTGTTTACAAAAGAAAAATCCATGCTTCGGATGGATGTCGATGTCGATTAGTCGGGGTGCGTGTTTTTTGGTATTTTCTTTGGTGCAACGCGTATATACAATTTAGACGCATTAATTTTTAGGTGCGATCATACCAGCACTAATGCACCGGATCCCATCGGAACTTCGCAGTTAAGCGTGCTTGGGCGAGAGTAGTACTAGGATGGGTGACCTCCTGGGAAGTCTTCGTGTTGCAACTTTTGTAATTTTTTTATGCGTTTTAGATTTTGTTGTCGTTGTCTTAGTAAAAAAAAGCAGTTTTCAGACGCGATTTTCGTTTCGTTCTTTTTTATTTGTTGTTGGAAGTAAATATAAGGTTATTTTTTGTTTACAAAAGAAAAATCCATGCTTCAGATGGATGTCGATGTCGATTAGTCGGGGTGCGTGTTTTTTGGTATTTTCTTTGGTGCAACGCGTATATACAATTTAGACGCATTAATTTTCAGGTGCGATCATACCAGCACTAATGCACCGGATCCCATCAGAAACTCTCAGTTAAGCGTGCTTGGGCGAGAGTAGTACTAGGATGGGTGACCTCCTGGGAAGTCCTCGTGTTGCACTTTTTTTAATTTTTTTATGCGTTTTCGATTTTGTTGTCGTTTTCTTAGTAAAAAAAACCAGTTTTCAGACGCGATTTTCGTTTCGTTCTTTTTTATTTGTTGTTGGAAGTAAATATAAGGTTATTTTTTGTTTACAAAAGAAAAATCCATGCTTCGGATGGATGTCGATGTCGATTAGTCGGGGTGCGTGTTTTTTGGTATTTTCTTTGGTGCAACGCGTATATACAATTTAGACGCATTAATTTTTAGGTGCGATCATACCAGCACTGATGCACCGGATCCCATCAGAATTCCGTAGTTAAGCGTGCTTGGGCGAGAGTAGTACTAGGATGGGTGACCTCCTGGGAAGTCCTCGTGCTGCACCTTTTTTAATTTTTTTTATGCGTTTTAGATTTTGTTGTCGTTTTCTTAGTAAAAAAAACAAGTTTTCGGACGCGATTTTCGTTTCGTTCTTTTTTATTTGTTGTTGGAAGTAAATATAAGGTTATTTTTTGTTTACAAAAGAAAAATCCATGCTTCAGATGGATGTCGATGTCGATTAGTCGGGGTGCGTGTTTTTTGGTATTTTCTTTTGTGCAACGCGTATATACAAATTAGACGCATTAATTTTCAGGTGCGATCATACCAGCACTAATGCACCGGATCCCATCAGAACTCGGCAGTTAAGCGTGCTTGGGCGAGAGTAGTACTAGGATGGGTGACCTCCTGGGAAGTCCTCGTGTTGCACCTTTTTTAATTTTTTTATGCGTTTTCGATTTTGTCGTCGTTTTCTTAGTAAAAAAACCAGTTTTCAGACGCGATTTTCGTTTCGTTCTTTTTTATTTGTTGTTGGAAGTAAATATAAGGTTAATTTTTGTTTACAAAAGAAAAATCCATGCTTCGGATGGATGTCGATGTCGATTAGTCGGGGTGCGTGTTTTTTGGTATTTTCTTTGGTGCAACGCGTATATACAATTTAGACGCATTAATTTTTAGGTGCGATCATACCATCACTAATGCACCGGATCCCATCAGAATTCCGCAGTTAAGCGTGCTTGGGCGAGAGTAGTACTAGGATGGGTGACCTCCTGGGAAGTCTTCGTGTTGCAACTTTTTTAATTTTTTTATGCGTTTTAGATTTTGTTGTCGTTTTCTTAGTAAAAAAAACCATTTTTCAGACGCGATTTTCATTTTGTTCTTTTTTAATTGTTGTTGGAAGTAAATATAAGGTTATTTTTTGTTTACAAAAGAAAAATCCATGCTTCGGATGGATGTCGATGTCGATTAGTCGGGGTGCGTGTTTTTTGGTATTTTCTTTGGTGCAACGCGTATATACAATTTAGACGCATTAATTTTAAGGTGCGATCATACCAGCACTAATGCACCGGATCCCATCAGAACTTGGCAGTTAAGCGTGCTTGGGCGAGAGTAGTACTAGGAAGGGTGACCTCTTGGGAAGTCCTCGTGTTGCACTTTTTTTAATTTTTTTATGCGTTTTCGATTTTGTTGTCGTTTTCTTAGTAAAAAAACCAGTTTTCAGACGCGATTTTCGTTTCGTTCTTTTTTATTTGTTGTTGGAAGTAAATATAAGGTTAATTTTTGTTTACAAAAGAAAAATCCATGCTTCGGATGGATGTCGATGTCGATTAGTCGGGGTGCGTGTTTTTTGGTATTTTCTTTGGTGCAACGCGTATATACATTTTAGACGCATTAATTTTTTGGTGCGATCATACCAGCACTAATGCAATGGATCCCATCAGAATTCCGCAGTTAAGCGTGCTTGGGCGAGAGTAGTACTAGGATTGGTGACCTCCTCGGAAGTCCTTGTGTTGCACCTTTTTTAATTTTTTTATGCGTTTTCGATTTTGTTGTCGTTTTCTTAGTAAAAAAAACCAGTTTTCAGACGCGATTTTCATTTTGTTCTTTTTTAATTGTTGTTGGAAGTAAATATAAGGTTATTTTTTGTTTACAAAAGAAAAATCCATGCTTCGGATGGATGTCGATGTCGATTAGTCGGGGTGCGTGTTTTTTGGTATTTTCTTTGGTGCAACGCGTATATACAATTTAGACGCATTAATTTTAACGTGCGATCATACCAGCACTAATGCACCGGATCCCATCAGAATTCCGCAGTTAAGCGTGCTTGGGCGAGAGTAGTACTAGGATGGGTGACCTCCTGGGAAGTCCTCGTGTTGCACCTTTTTTAATTTTTTTTATGCGTTTTAGATTTTGTTGTCGTTTTCTTAGTAAAAAAAACCAGTTTTCAGACGCGATTTTCGTTTCGTTCTTTTTTATTTGTTGTTGGAAGTAAATATAAGGTTATTTTTTGTTTACAAAAGAAAAATCCATGCTTCAGATGGATGTCAATGTCGATTAGTCGGGGTGCGTGTTTTTTGGTATTTTCTTTGGTGCAACGCGTATATACAATTTAGACGCATTAATTTTCAGGTGCGATCATACCAGCACTAATGCACCGGATCCCATCAGAACTCCGCAGTGAAGCGTTCTTGGGCGAGAGTAGTACTAGGATGGGTGACCTCCTGGGAAGTCCTCGTGTTGCACCTTTTTTAATTTTTTTATGCGTTTTAGATTTTGTTGTCGTTTTCTTAGTAAAAAAAACTAGTTTTCAGACGCGATTTTCGTTTCGTTCTTTTTTATTTGTTGTTGGAAGTAAATATAAGGTTGTTTTTTGTTTGCAAAAGAAAAATCCATGCTTCGGATGGATGTCGATGTCGATTAGTCGGGGTGCGTGTTTTTTGGTATTTTCTTTGGTGCAACGCGTATATACAATTTAGACGCATTAATTTTAACGTGCGATCATACCAGCACTAATGCACCGGATCCCATCAGAATTCCGCTGTTAAGCGTGCTTGGGCGAGAGTAGTACTAGGATGGGTGACCTCCTGGGAAGTCCTCGTGTTGCACCTTTTTTAATTTTTTTTATGCGTTTTAGATTTTGTTGTCGTTTTCTTAGTAAAAAAAACCAGTTTTCAGACGCGATTTTCGTTTCGTTCTTTTTTATTTGTTGTTGGAAGTAAATATAAGGTTATTTTTTGTTTACAAAAGAAAAATCCATGCTTCGGATGGATGTCGATGTCGATTAGTCGGGGTGCGTGTTTTTTGGTATTTTCTTTGGTGCAACGCGTATATACAATTTAGACGCATTAATTTTCAGGTGCGATCATACCAGCACTAATGCACCGGATCCCATCAGAACTCCGCAGTGAAGCGTTCTTGGGCGAGAGTAGTACTAGGATGGGTGACCTCCTGGGAAGTCCTCGTGTTGCACCTTTTTTAATTTTTTTATGCGTTTTAGATTTTGTTGCCGTTTTCTTAGTAAAAAAAACTAGTTTTCAGACGCGATTTTCGTTTCGTTCTTTTTTATTTGTTGTTGGAAGTAAATATAAGGTTGTTTTTTGTTTACAAAAGAAAAATCCATGCTTCGGATGGATGTCGATGTCGATTAGTCGGGGTGCGTGTTTTTTGGTATTTTCTTTGGTGCAACGCGTATATACAATTTAGACGCATTAATTTTCAGGTGCGATCATACCAGCACTAATGCACCGGATCCCATCAGAACTCTGCAGTTATGCGTGCTTGGGCGAGAGTAGTACTAGGATGGGTGACCTCCTGGGAAGTCTTCGTGTTGCAACTTTTTTCATTTTTTTATGCTTTTTAGATTTTGTTGTCGTTTTCTTAGTAAAAAAAACCAGTTCTCAGACGCGATTTTCATTTTGTTCTTTTTTAATTGTTGTTGGAAGTAAATATAAGGTTATTTTTTGTTTACAAAAGAAAAATCCATGCTTCGGATGGATGTCGATGTCGATTAGTCGGGGTGCGTGTTT
>JBBPBT010001310.1:4105011-4137525 GCA_037974875.1 Cicer bijugum | reverse complement strand
TGGGAAGTCCTCGTGTTGCACTTTTTTTAATTTTTTTATGCGTTTTCGATTTTGTTGTCGTTTTCTTAGTAAAAAAACCAGTTTTCAGACGCGATTTTCGTTTCGTTCTTTTTTATTTGTTGTTGGAAGTAAATATAAGGTTAATTTTTGTTTACAAAAGAAAAATCCATGCTTCGGATGGATGTCGATGTCGATTAGTCGGGGTGCGTGTTTTTTGGTATTTTCTTTGGTGCAACGCGTATATACAATTTAGACGCATTAATTTTTAGGTGCGATCATACCAGCACTAATGCACCGGATCCCATCAGAATTCCGCAGTTAAGCGTGCTTGGGCGAGAGTAGTACTAGGATGGGTGACCTCCTGGGAAGTCCTCGTGTTGCACCTTTTTTAATTTTTTTATGCGTTTTAGATTTTGTTGTCGTTTTCTTAGTAAAAAAAACCAGTTTTCAGACGCGATTTTCATTTTGTTCTTTTTTATTTGTTGTTGGAAGTAAATATAAGGTTATTTTTTGTTTACAAAAGAAAAATCCATGATTCGGATGGATGTCAATGTCTATTGGTCGGGGTGCGTCTTTTTTGGTATTTTCTTTTGTGCAACGCGTATATACAATTTAGACGCATTAATTTTATGGTGCGATCATACCAGCACTAATGCACCGGATCCCATCAGAACTCGGCAGTTAAGCGTGCTTGGGCGAGAGTAGTACTAGGATGGGTGACCTCCTGGGAAGTCCTCGTGTTGCACCTTTTTTAATTTTTTTATGCGTTTTAGATTTTGTTGTCGTTTTCTTAGTAAAAAAAACTAGTTTTCAGACGCGATTTTCGTTTCGTTCTTTTTTATTTGTTGTTGGAAGTAAATATAAGGTTATTTTTTGTTTACAAAAGAAAAATCCATGCTTCGGATGGATGTCGATGTCGATTAGTCGGGGTGCGTGTTTTTTGGTATTTTCTTTGGTGCAACGCGTATATACAATTTAGACGCATTAATTTTCAGGTGCGATCATACCAGCACTAATGCACCGGATCCCATCAGAACTCTGCAGTTATGCGTGCTTGGGCGAGAGTAGTACTAGGATGGGTGACCTCCTGGGAAGTCTTCGTGTTGCAACTTTTTTCATTTTTTTATGCTTTTTAGATTTTGTTGTCGTTTTCTTAGTAAAAAAAACCAGTTCTCAGACGCGATTTTCATTTTGTTCTTTTTTAATTGTTGTTGGAAGTAAATATAAGGTTATTTTTTGTTTACAAAAGAAAAATCCATGCTTCGGATGGATGTCGATGTCGATTAGTCGGGGTGCGTGTTTGTTGGTATTTTCTTTGGTGCAACGCGTATATACAATTTAGACGCATTAATTTTAAGGTGCGATCATACCAGCACTAATGCACCGGATCCCATCAGAACTTGGCAGTTAAGCGTGCTTGGGCGATAGTAGTACTAGGATGGGTGACCTCCTGGGAAGTCCTCGTGTTGCACTTTTTTTAATTTTTTTATGCGTTTTCGATTTTGTTGTCGTTTTCTTAGTAAAAAAACCAGTTTTCAGACGCGATTTTCGTTTCGTTCTTTTTTATTTGTTGTTGGAAGTAAATATAAGGTTAATTTTTGTTTACAAAAGAAAAATCCATGCTTCGGATGGATGTCGATGTCGATTAGTCGGGGTGCGTGTTTTTTGGTATTTCTTTGGTGCAACGCGTATATACATTTTAGACGCATTAATTTTTTGGTGCGATCATACCAGCACTAATGCACTAGATCCCATCAGAATTCCGCAGTTAAGCGTGTTTGGGCGAGAGTAGTACTAGGATTGGTGACCTCCTGGGAAGTCCTCGTGTTGCACCTTTTTTAATTTTTTTATCCGTTTTAGATTTTGTTGTCGTTTTCTTAGTAAAAAAACCAGTTTTCAAACGCGATTTTCGTTTCGTTCTTTTTTATTTGTTGTTGGAAGTAAATATAAGGTTATTTTTTGTTTACAAAAGAAAAATCCATGCTTCGGACGGATGTTGATGTCGATTAGTCGGGGTGCGTGTTTTTTGGTATTCTCTTTGGTGCAACGCGTATATACAATTTAGACGCATTAATTATCAGGTGCGATCATACCAGCACTAATGCACCGGATCCTATCAGAACTCCGCAGTCAAGCGTGCTTGGGCGAGAGTAGTACTAGGATGGGTGACCTCCTGGGAAGTCTTCGTGTTGCAACTTTTTTAATTTTTTTATGCGTTTTAGATTTTGTTGTCGTTTTCTTAGTAAAAAAAACCAGTTTTCAAATGCGATTTTCGTTTCGTTCTTTTTTATTTGTTGTTGGAAGAAAATATAAGGTTATTTTTTGTTTACAAAAGAAAAATCCGTGCTTCGGATGGATGTCGATGTCGATTAGTCGGGGTGCGTGTTTTTTGGTATTTTCTTTGGTGCAACGCGTATATAGAATTTAGACGCATTAATTTTCAGGTGCGATCATACCAGCACTAATGCACCGGATCCCATCAGAACTCCGCAGTTAAGCGTGCTTGGGCGAGAGCAGTACTAGGATTGGTGACCTCCTGGGAAGTCCTCGTGTTGCACCTTTTTTAATTTTTTTATGCGTTTTGATTTTGTTGTCGTTTTCTTTGTAAAAAAAACCAGTTTACAGACGCGATTTTCGTTTCGTTCTTTTTTATTTGTTGTTGGAAGTAAATATAAGGTTATTTTTTGTTTACAAAAGAAAAATCCATGCTTCGGATGGATGTCGATTAGTCGGGGTGCGTGTTTTTTGGTATTTTCTTTGGTGCAACGCGTATATACAATTTAGACGCATTAATTTTCAGGTGCGATCATACCAGCACTAATGCACCGGATTCCATCAGAACTGCGCAGTTAAGCGTGCTTGGGCGAGAGTAGTACTTGGATGGGTGACTTCCTGGGAAGTCCTCGTGTTGTACTTTTTTTAATTTTTTTATGCGTTTTAGATTTTGTTGTCGTTTTCTTAGTAAAAAAAACCAGTTTACAGACGCGATTTTCGTTTCGTTCTTTTTTATTTGTTGTTGGAAGTAAATATAAGGTTAATTTTTGTTTACAAAAGAAAAATCCATGCTTCGGATGGATGTCGATGTCGATTAGTCGGGGTGCGTGTTTTTTGGTATTTTCTTTGGTGCAACGCGAATATACAATTTAGACGCATTAATTTTTAGGTGCGATCATACCAGCACTAATGCACCGGATCCCATCAGAATTCCGTAGTTAAGCGTGCTTGGGCGAGAGTAGTACTAGGATGGGTGACCTCCTGGGAAGTCCTCGTGTTGCACCTTTTTTAATTTTTTTATGCGTTTTAGATTTTGTTGTCGTTTTCTTAGTTAAAAAAACCAGTTTTCAGACGCGATTTTCGTTTCGTTCTTTTTTATTTGTTGTTGGAAGTAAATATAAGGTTATTTTTTGTTTACAAAAGAAAAATCCATGCTTCGGATGGATGGCGATGTCGATTAGTCGGGGTGTGTGTTTTTTGGTATTTTCTTTGGTGCAACGCGTATATACAATTTAGACGCATTAATTTTTAGGTGCGATCATACCAGCACTGGTGCACCGGATCCCATCAAAACTCCGCAGTTATGCGTGCTTGGGCGAGAGTAGTACTAGGACGGGTGACCTCCTGGGAAGTCCTCGTGTTGCACCTTTTTTAATTTTTTTATGCGTTTTGATTTTGTTGTCTTTTTCTTAGTAAAAAAAACCAGTTTTCAGACGCGAATTTCGTTTCGTTCTTTTTTATTTGTTGTTGGAAGTAAATATAAGGTTATTTTTTGTTTACAAAAGAAAAATCCATGCTTCGGATGGATGTCGATTAGTCGGGGTGCGTGTTTTTTGGTATTTTCTTTGGTGCAACGTGTATATACAATTTAGACGCATTAATTTTCAGGTGCGATCATACCAGCACTAATGCACCAGATCCCATCAGAACTCCGCAGTTAATCGTGCTTGGGCGAGAGTAGTACTAGGATGGGTGACCTCCTGAGAAGTCCTCGTGTTGCACCTTTTTTAATTTTTTTATGCGTTTTAGATTTTGTTGTCTTTTCTTAGTAAAAAAAACCAGTTTTCATACGCGATTTTCGTTTCGTTCTTTTTTATTTGTTGTTGGAAGTAAATATAAGGTTATTTTTTGTTTACAAAAGAAAAATCCATGCTTCGGATGGACGTCGATGTCGATTAGTCGGGGTGCGTGTTTTTTGGTATTTTCTTTGGTGCAACGCGTATATACAACTTAGGCGCATTAATTTTCAGGTGCGATTATACCAGCACTAATGCACCGGATCCCATCAGAACTCCGCAGTTAAGCGTGGTTGGGCGAGAGCAGTACTAGGATGGGTGACCTCCTGGGAAGTCCTCGTGTTGCACCTTTTTTAATTTTTTTATGCGTTTTAGATTTTGTTGTCGTTTTCTTAGTAAAAAAAACCAGTTTTGAGACGCGATTTTCGTTTCGTTCTTTTTTATTTGTTGTTGGAAGTAAATATAAGGTTATTTTTTGTTTACAAAAGAAAAATCCATGCTTCGGATGGATGTCGATGTCGATTAGTCGGGGTGCGTATTTTTTGGTATTTTCTTTGGTGCAACGCGTATATACAATTTAGACGCATTAATTTTTAGGTGCGATCACACCAGCACTAATGCACCGGATCCCATCAGAACTCCGCAGTTAAGCGTGCTTGGGCGAGAGTAGTACTAGGATGGGTGACCTCCTGGGAAGTCCTCGTGTTGCACCTTTTTTAATTTTTTTATGCGTTTTGATTTTGTTGTCGTTTTCTTAGTAAAAAAAACCAGTTCTCAAACGCGATTTTCGTTTCGTTCTTTTTTATTTGTTGTTGGAAGTAAATATAAGATTATTTTTTGTTTACAAAAGAAAAACCCATGCTTCGGATGGATGTCGATTAGTCGGGGTGCGTGTTTTTTGGTATTTTCTTTGGTGCAACGTGTATATACAATTTAGACGCATTAATTTTCAGGTGCGATCATACCAGCACTAATGCACCAGATCCCATCAGAACTCCGCAGTTAATCGTGCTTGGGCGAGAGTAGTACTAGGATGGGTGACCTCCTGGGAAGTCCTCGTGTTGCACCTTTTTTAATTTTTTTATGCGTTTTAGATTTTGTTGTCGTTTTCTTAGCAAAAAAAAACCAGTTTTCAGACGCGATTTTCGTTTCGTTCTTTTTTATTTGTTGTTGTAAGTAAATATAAGGTTATTTTTTGTTTACAAAAGAAAAATCCATGCTTCGGATGTCGATTAGTCGGGGTGCGTGTTTTTTGGTATTTTCTTTGGTGCAACGCACGCGTATATACAATTTAGACGCATTAATTTTCAGGTGCGACCATACCAGCACTAATGCACCGGATCCCATCAGAACTCCGCAGTCAAGCGTGCTTGGGCGAGAGTAGTACTAGGATGGGTGACCTCCTGGGAAGTCCTTGTGTTGCACCTTTTTTAATTTTTTTATGCGTTTTAGATTTTGTTGTCGTTTTCTTAGTAAAAAAAACCAGTTTTCAGACGCGCTTTTCGTTTCGTTCTTTTTTATTTGTTGTTGGAAGTAAATATAAGGTTATTTTTTGTTTACAAAAGAAAAATCCATGCTTCGGATGTCGATTAGTCGGGGTGCGTGTTTTTTGGTATTTTCTTTGGTGCAACGCACGCGTATATACAATTTAGACGCATTAATTTTCAGGTGCGATCATACCAGCACTAATGCACCGGATCCCATCAGAACTCCGCAGTCAAGCGTGCTTGGGCGAGAGTAGTACTTGGATGGGTGACCTCCTGGGAAGTCCTTGTGTTGCACCTTTTTTAATTTTTTTATGCGTTTTAGATTTTGTTGTCGTTTTCTTAGTTAAAAAAACCAGTTTTCAGACGCGATTTTCGTTTCGTTCTTTTTTATTTGTTGTTGGAAGTAAATATAAGGTTATTTTTTGTTTACAAAAGAAAAATCCATGCTTCGGATGGATGGCGATGTCGATTAGTCGGGGTGTGTGTTTTTTGGTATTTTCTTTGGTGCAACGCGTATATACAATTTAGACGCATTAATTTTTAGGTGCGATCATACCAGCACTGGTGCACCGGATCCCATCAAAACTCCGCAGTTATGCGTGCTTGGGCGAGAGTAGTACTAGGACGGGTGACCTCCTGGGAAGTCCTCGTGTTGCACCTTTTTTAATTTTTTTATGCGTTTTGATTTTGTTGTCTTTTTCTTAGTAAAAAAAACCAGTTTTCAGACGCGAATTTCGTTTCGTTCTTTTTTATTTGTTGTTGGAAGTAAATATAAGGTTATTTTTTGTTTACAAAAGAAAAATCCATGCTTCGGATGGATGTCGATTAGTCGGGGTGCGTGTTTTTTGGTATTTTCTTTGGTGCAACGTGTATATACAATTTAGACGCATTAATTTTCAGGTGCGATCATACCAGCACTAATGCACCAGATCCCATCAGAACTCCGCAGTTAATCGTGCTTGGGCGAGAGTAGTACTAGGATGGGTGACCTCCTGGGAAGTCCTCGTGTTGCACCTTTTTTAATTTTTTTATGCGTTTTAGATTTTGTTGTCGTTTTCTTAGTAAAAAAAACCAGTTTTGAGACGCGATTTTCGTTTCGTTCTTTTTTATTTGTTGTTGGAAGTAAATATAAGGTTATTTTTTGTTTACAAAAGAAAAATCCATGCTTCGGATGGATGTCGATGTCGATTAGTCGGGGTGCGTATTTTTTGGTATTTTCTTTGGTGCAACGCGTATATACAATTTAGACGCATTAATTTTTAGGTGCGATCACACCAGCACTAATGCACCGGATCCCATCAGAACTCCGCAGTTAAGCGTGCTTGGGCGAGAGTAGTACTAGGATGGGTGACCTCCTGGGAAGTCCTCGTGTTGCACCTTTTTTAATTTTTTTATGCGTTTTGATTTTGTTGTCGTTTTCTTAGTAAAAAAAACCAGTTCTCAAACGCGATTTTCGTTTCGTTCTTTTTTATTTGTTGTTGGAAGTAAATATAAGATTATTTTTTGTTTACAAAAGAAAAACCCATGCTTCGGATGGATGTCGATTAGTCGGGGTGCGTGTTTTTTGGTATTTTCTTTGGTGCAACGTGTATATACAATTTAGACGCATTAATTTTCAGGTGCGATCATACCAGCACTAATGCACCAGATCCCATCAGAACTCCGCAGTTAATCGTGCTTGGGCGAGAGTAGTACTAGGATGGGTGACCTCCTGGGAAGTCCTCGTGTTGCACCTTTTTTAATTTTTTTATGCGTTTTAGATTTTGTTGTCGTTTTCTTAGTAAAAAAAACCAGTTTTCATACGCGATTTTCGTTTCGTTCTTTTTTATTTGTTGTTGGAAGTAAATATAAGGTTATTTTTTGTTTACAAAAGAAAAATCCATGCTTCGGATGGACGTCGATGTCGATTAGTCGGGGTGCGTGTTTTTTGGTATTTTCTATGGTGCAACGCGTATATACAACTTAGGCGCATTAATTTTCAGGTGCGATTATACCAGCACTAATGCACCGGATCCCATCAGAACTCCGCAGTTAAGCGTGGTTGGGCGAGAGCAGTACTAGGATGGGTGACCTCTTGGGAAGTCCTCGTGTTGCACCTTTTTTAATTATTTTATGCGTTTTAGATTTTGTTGTCGTTTTCTTAGTAAAAAAAACCAGTTTTCAGACGTGATTTTCGTTTCGTTCTTTTTTATTTGTTGTTCGAAGTAAATATAAGGTTATTTTTTGTTTACAAAAGAAAAATCCATGCTTCGGATGGATGTCGATGTCGATTAGTTGGGGTGCGTGTTTTTTGGTATTTTCTTTGGTGCAACGCGTATATACAATTTAGACGCATTAATTTTTAGGTGCGATCATACCAGCACTAATGCACCGGATCCCATAAGAACTCCGCAATTAAGCGTGCTTGGGCGAGAGTAGTACTAGGATGGGTGACCTCCTGGGAAGTCCTCGTGTTGCACCTTTTTTAATTTTTTTATGCGTTTTAGATTTTGTTGTCGTTTTCTTAGTAAAAAAAACCAGTTTTCAGACGCGATTTTCATTTCGTTCTTTTTTATTTGTTGTTGGAAGTAAATATAAGGTTATTTTTTGTTTACAAAAGAAAAATCCATGTTTCGGATTGATGTCGATTAGTCGGGGTGCGTGTTTTTTGGTATTTTCTTTGGTGCAACGCGTATATACAATTTAGACGCATTAATTTTCAGGTGCGATTATACCAGCACTAATGCACCAGATCCCATCAGAACTCCGCAGTTAAGCGTGCTTGGGCGAGAGTTGTACTAGGAAGGGTGACCTCCTGGGAAGTCCTCGTGTTGCACCTTTTTTAATTTTTTTTATGCGTTTTAGATTTTGTTGTCGTTTTCTTAGTAAAAAAAACCAGTTTTTAGACACGATTTTCGTTTCGTTCTTTTTTATTTGTTGTTGGTAGTAAATATAAGGTTATTTTTTGTTTACAAAAGACAAATCCATGCTTCGGATGGATGTCGATTAGTCGGGGTGCGTGTTTTTTGGGATTTTCTTTGGTGCAACGCGTATATACAATTTAGACGCATTAATTTTCAGTTGCGATCATACCAGCACTAATGCACCGGATCCCATCAGAACTCCGCAGTTAAGCGCGCTTGGGCGAGAGTAGTACTAGGATGGGTGACCTCCTGGGAAGTCATTGTGTTGCACATTTTTTAATTTTTTTATGCGTTTAAGATTTTGTTGTCGTTTTCTTAGTAAAAAAAACCAGTTTTCTGACGCGATTTTCATTTCGTTCTTTTTTATTTGTTGTTGGAAGTAAATATAAGGTTATTTTTTGTTTACAAAAGAAAAATCCATGGTTCGGATGGATGTCGATGTCGATTAGTCGGGGTGCGTGTTTTTTGGTATTTTCTTTGGTGCAATGCGTATATACAATTTAGACGCATTAATTTTCAGGTGCAATCATACCAGCACTAATGCACCGGATCCCATCAGAATTCTACAGTTAAGCGTGCTTGGACGAGAGTAGTTCCAAGATGGGTGACCTCCTGGGAAGTCCTCGTGTTGCACCTTTTTTAATTTTTTTATGCGTTTTAGATTTTGTTGTCGTTTTCTTAGTAAAAAAAACCAGTTTCAGACGCGATTTTCATTTCGTTCTTTTTTAGTTGTTGTTGATAGTAAATATAAGGTTATTTTTTGTTTACAAAAGAAAAATCCATGCTTCGGATGGATGTCGATGTCGATTAGTCGGGGTGCGTGTTTTTCGGTATTTTCTTTGGTGCAACGCGTATATACAATTTAGACGCATTAATTTTCAGTTGCGATCATACCAGCACTAATGCTCCGGATCCCATCAGAACTCCGCAGTTAAGCGTGCTCGGGCGAGAGTAGTACTAGGATGGGTGACCTCCTGGGAAGTCTTCGTGTTGCACCTTTTTTAATTTTTTTATGCGTTTTAGATTTTGTTGTCGTTTTCTTAATGAAAAAAACCAGTTTTCAGACGCGATTTTCGTTTCGTTCTTTTTTATTTGTTGTTGGAAGTAAATATAAGGTTATTTTTTGTTTACAAAAGAAAAATCCATGCTTCGGATGGATGTCGATGTCGATTAGTCGGGGAGCGTGTTTTTTGGTATTTTCTTTGGTGCAACGCGTATATACAATTTAGACGCATTAATTTTCAGGTGCGATCATACCATCACTAATGCACCGGATCCCCTCAGAACTCTGTAGTTAAACGTGCTTGGGCGAGAGAAGTACTAGGATGGGTGACCTCCTTGGAAGTCCTCGTGTTGCACCTTTTTTAATTTTTTTATGGGTTTTAGATTTTGTTGTCGTTTTCTTAGTAAAAAAAACCAGTTTTCAGACGCGATTTTCTTTTCGTTCTTTTTTATTTGTTGTTGGAAGTAAATATAAGGTTATTTTTTGTTTACAAAAGAAAAATCCATGCTTCGGATGGATGTCGATGTCGATTAGTCGGGGTGCGTGTTTTTTGGTATTTTCTTTGGTGCAACGCGTGTATACAATTTAGACGCATTAATTTTCAGGTGCCATCATATCAGCACTAATGCACCCGATCCCATCAGAACTCTGCAGTTAAGCGTGCTCAAGCGAGAGTAGTACTAGGATGGGTGACCTCCTGGGAAGTCCTCGTGTTGCACCTTTTTTAATTTTTTTATGCATTTTAGATTTTGTTGTCGTTTTCTTAGTAAAAAAAAAACCAGTTCTCAGACGCGACTTTCGTTTCGTTCTTTTTTATTTATTGTTGGAAGTAAATATAAGGTTATTTTTTGTTTACAAAAGAAAAATCCATGCTTCGGATGGATGTCGATGTCGATTAGTCGGGGTGCGTGTTTTTTGGTATTTTCTTTGGTGCAACGCGTATAAACAATTTAGACGCATTAATTTTCAGGTGCGATCATACCAGCACTAATGCACTGGATTCCATCAGAACTCCGCATTTAAGCGTGCTTGGGCGAGAGTAGTACTAGGATTGGTGATCTCCTGGGAAGTCCTCGTGTTGCACCTTTTTTAATTTTTTTATGCGTTTTAGATTTTGTTGTCGTTTTCTTAGTAAAAAAACCAGTTTTCAGACGTGATTTTCGTTTCGTTCTTTTTTATTTGATGTTCGAAGTAAATATAAGGTTATTTTTTGTTTACAAAAGAAAAATCCATGCTTCGGATGGATGTCGATTAGTCGGGGTGCGTGTTTTTTGGTATTTTCTTTGGTGCAACGTGTATATAAAATTTAGACGCATTAATTTTTAGGTGCGATCATACCAGCACTAATGCACCGGATCCCATCAGAACTCCGCAATTAAGCGTGCTTGGGCGAGAGTAGTACTAGGATGGGTGACCTCCTGGGAAGTCCTCGTGTTGTACCTTTTTTAATTTTTTTATGCGTTTTAGATTTTGTTGTCGTTTTCTTAGTAAAAAAAACCAGTTTTCAGACGCGATTTTCGTTTCGTTCTTTTTTATTTGTTGTTGGAAGTCAATATAAGGTTATTTTTTGTTTACAAAAGAAAAATCCATGCTTCGGATTGATGTCGATATGTCGGGGTGCGTGTTTTTTGGTATTTTCTTTGGTGCAACGCGTATATACAATTTAGACGCATTAATTTTCAGGTGCGATTATACCAGCACTAATGCACTAGATCCCATCAGAACTCCGCAGTTAAGCGTGCTTGGGCGAGAGTAGTACTAGGATGGGTGACCTCCTGGGAAGTCCTCGTGTTGCACCTTTTTTAATTTTTTTATGCATTTTAGATTTTGTTGTCGTTTTCTTAGTAAAAAAATAACCAGTTTTCAGAGGCGATTTTCGTTTCGTTCTTTTTTATTTGTTGTTGGAAGTAAATATAAGGTTGTTTTTTGTTTACAAAAGAAAAATCCATGCTTCGGATGGATGTCGATGTCGATTAGTCGGGGTGCGTGTTTTTTGGTATTTTCTTTGGTGCAACGCGTGTATACAATTTAGACGCATTAATTTTCAGGTGCGATCATATCAGCACTAATGCACCGGATCCCATCAGAACTCTGCAGTTAAGCGTGCTCAAGCGAGAGTAGTACTAGGATGGGTGACCTCCTGGGAAGTCTTCGTGTTGCACCTTTTTTAATTTTTTTATGCGTTTTAGATTTTGTTGTCGTTTTCTTAATAAAAAAAACCAGATTTCAGACGCGATTTTCATTTCGTTCTTTTTTATTTGTTGTTGGAAGTAAATATAAGGTTATTTTTTGTTTACAAAAGAAAAATCCATGCTTCGGATGGATGTCGATGTCGATTAGTCGGGGAGCGTGTTTCTTGGTATTTTCTTTGGTGCAACGCGTATATACAATTTAGACGCATTAATTTTCAGGTGCGATCATACCGTCACTAATGCACCGGATCCCCTCAGAACTCTGCAGTTAAACGTGCTTGGGCGAGAGAAGTACTAGGATGGGTGACCTCCTTGGAAGTCCTCGTGTTGCACCTTTTTTAATTTTTTTATGCGTTTTAGATTTTGTTGTCGTTTTCTTAGTAAAAAAAACCAGTTTTCAGACGCGATTTTCTTTTCGTTCTTTTTTATTTGTTGTTGGAAGTAAATATAAGGTTATTTTTTGTTTACAAAAGAAAAATCCATGCTTCGGATGGATGTCGATGTCGATTAGTCGGGGTGCGTGTTTTTTGGTATTTTCTTTGGTGCAACGCGTATATACAATTTAGACTCATTAATTTTTAGGTATGATCTTTCCAGCACTAATGCACCGGATCCCATCAGAACTCCGCAGTTAAGCGTGCTTGGGCGAGAGTAGTACTACGATGGGTGACCTCCTGGGAAGTCCTCTTGTTGCACCTTTTTTAATTTTTTAATGCGTTTTAGATTTTGTTGTCGTTTTCTTAGTAAAAAAAACCAGTTTTCAGACGTGATTTTCGTTTCGTTCTTTTTTATTTGTTGTTGGAAGTAAATATAAGGTTATTTTTTGTTTACAAAAGAAAAATCCATGCTTCGGATGGATGTCGATGTCGATTAGTCGAGGTGCGTGTTTTTTGGTATTTTCTTTGGTGCAACGCGTGTATACAATTTAGACGCATTAATTTTCAGGTGCGATCATAGCAGCACTAATGCACCGGATCTAATCAGAACTCTGCAGTTAAGCGTGCTCAAGCGAGAGTAGTTCTGGGATGGGTGACCTCCTGGGAACTCCTCGTGTTGCACCTTTTTTAATTTTTTTATACGTTTTAGATTTTGTTGTCGTTTTCTTAGTAAAAAAAACCAGTTTTCCGACACGATTTTCGTTTCGTTCTTTTTTATTTGTTGTTGGTAGTAAATATAAGGTTATTTTTTGTTTACAAAAGACAAATCCATGCTTCGGATGGATGTCGATTAGTCGGGGTGCGTGTTTTTTGGTATTTTCTTTGGTGCAACGCGTATATACAATTTAGACGCATTAATTTTCAGTTGCGATCATACCAGCACTAATGCACCGGATCCCATCAGAACTCCGCATTTAAGCGTGCTTGGGCGAGAGCAGTACTAGGATGGGTGACCTCCTGGGAAGTCATTGTGTTGCACATTTTTTAATTTTTTTATGCATTTAAGATTTTGTTGTCGTTTTCTTAGTAAAAAAAACCAGTTCTCAGACGCGATTTTCGTTTCGTTCTTTTTTATTTGTTGTTGGAAGTAAATATAAGGTTATTTTTTGTTTACAAAAGAAAAATCCATGCTTCGGATGGATGTCGATGTCGATTAGTCGGGGTGCGTGTTTTTTGGTATTTTCTTTGGTGCAACGCGTATATACAATTTAGACGCATTAATTTTCAGGTGCAATCATTCCAGCACTAATGCACCGGATCCCATCAGAATTCTACAGTTAAGCGTGCTTGGGCGAGAGTAGTTCCAGGATGGGTGACCTCATGGGAAGTCCTCGTGTTGCACCTTTTTTAATTTTTTTATGCGTTTTAGATTTTGTTGTCGTTTTCTTAGTAAAAAAACCAGTTTTCAGACGCGATTTTCATTTCGTTCTTTTTTAGTTGTTGTTGATAGTAAATATAAGGTTATTTTTTGTTTACAAAAGAAAAATCCATGCTTCGGATGGATATCGATGTCGATTAGTCGGGGTGCGTCTTTTTTTGGTATTTTCTTTGGTGCAACGCGTATATACAATTTAGACGCATTAATTTTCAGTTGCTATCATACTAGCACTAATGCACCGGATCCCATCAGAACTCCACAGTTAAGCGTGCTCGGGCGAGAGTAGTACTAGGATAGGTGACCTCCTGGGAAGTCTTCGTGTTGCACCTTTTTTAATTTTTTTATGCGTTTTAGATTTTGTTGTCGTTTTCTTAATAAAAAAAACCAGTTTTCAGACGCGATTTTCGTTTCGTTCTTTTTTATTTGTTGTTGGATGTAAATATAAGGTTATTTTTTGTTTACAAAAGAAAAATCCATGCTTCGGATGGATGTCGATGTCGATTATTCGGGGTGCGTGTTTTTTGGTATTTTCTTTGGTGCAACGCGTATATACAATTTAGACGCATTAATTTTCAGGTGCGATCACACCATCACTAATGCACCGGATCCCCTCAGAACTCGGCAGTTAAACGTGCTTGGGCGAGAGTAGTACTAGGATGGGTGACCTCCTTGGAAGTCCTCGTGTTGCACCTTTTTTAATTTTTTTATGCGTTTAAGATTTTGTTGTCGTTTTCTTAGTAAAAAAAACCAGTTTACAAACGCGATTTTCGTTTCGTTCTTTTTTATTTGTTGTTGGAAGTAAATATAAGGTTATTTTTTGTTTACAAAAGAAAAATCCATGGTTCGGATGGATGTCGATGTCGATTAGTCGGGGTGCGTGTTTTTTGGTATTTTCTTTGGTGCAACGCGTATATACAATTTAGACGCATTAATTTTCAGTTGCTATCATACTAGCACTAATGCACCGGATCCCATCAGAACTCCACAGTTAAGCGTGCTTGGGCGAGAGTAGTTCCAGGATGGGTGACCTCCTGGGAAGTCTTCGTGTTGCACCTTTTTTAATTTTTTTATGCGTTTTAGATTTTGTTGTCGTTTTCTTAGTTAAAAAAACCAGTTTTCAGACGCGATTTTCGTTTCGTTCTTTTTTATTTGTTGTTGGAAGTAAATATAAGGTTATTTTTTGTTTACAAAAGAAAAATCCATGCTTCGGATGGATGTCGATGTCGATTATTCGGGGTGCGTGTTTTTTGGTATTTTCTTTGGTGCAACGCGTATATACAATTTAGACGCATTAATTTTCAGGTGCGATCACACCATCACTAATGCACCGGATCCCCTCAGAACTCGGCAGTTAAACGTGCTTGGGCGAGAGTAGTACTAGGATGGGTGACCTCCTTGGAAGTCCTCGTGTTGCACCTTTTTTAATTTTTTTATGCGTTTAAGATTTTGTTGTCGTTTTCTTAATAAAAAAAACCAGTTTACAGACGCGATTTTCGTTTCGTTCTTTTTTATTTGTTGTTGGAAGTAAATATAAGGTTATTTTTTGTTTACAAAAGAAAAATCCATGGTTCGGATGGATGTCGATGTCGATTAGTCGGGGTGCGTGTTTTTTGGTATTTTCTTTGGTGCAACGCGTATATACAATTTAGACGCATTAATTTTCTGGTGCAATCATTCCAGCACTAATGCACCGGATCCCATCAGAATTCTACAGTTAAGCGTGCTTGGGCGAGAGTAGTTCCAGGATGGGTGACCTCCTGGGAAGTCCTCGTGTTGCACCTTTTTTAATTTTTTTATGCGTTTTAGATTTTGTTGTCGTTTTCTTAGTAAAAAAACCAGTTTTCAGACGCGATTTTCATTTCGTTCTTTTTTAGTTGTTGTTGATAGTAAATATAAGGTTATTTTTTGTTTACAAAAGAAAAATCCATGCTTCGGATGGATGTCGATGTCGATTAGTCGGGGTGCGTGTTTTTTGGTATTTTGTTTGGTGCAACGCGTATATACAATTTAGACGCATTAATTTTCAGGTGCGATCATAGCAGCACTAATGCACCGGATCTAATCAGAACTCCGCAGTTAAGCGTGCTTGGGCGAGAGTAGTTCTGGGATGGGTGACCTCCTAGGAAGTCCTCGTGTTGCACCTTTTTTAATTTTTTTATGCGTTTTAGATTTTGTTGTCGTTTTCTTAGTAAAAAAAACCAGTTTTCCGACACGATTTACGTTTCGTTCTTTTTTATTTGTTGTTGGTAGTAAATATAAGGTTATTTTTTGTTTACAAAAGACAAATCCATGCTTCGGATGGATGTCGATTAGTCGGGGTGCGTGTTTTTTGGTATTTTCTTTGGTGCAACGCGTATATACAATTTAGACGCATTAATTTTCAGTTGCGATCATACCAGCACTAATGCACCGGATCCCATCAGAACTCCGCAGTTAAGCGTGCTTGGGCGAGAGCAATACTAGGATGGGTGACCTCCTGGGAAGTCATTGTGTTGCACATTTTTTACTTTTTTTATGCGTTTAAGATTTTGTTGTCGTTTTCTTAGTAAAAAAAACCAGTTTTCAGACGCGATTTTCGTTTCGTTCTTTTTTATTTGTTGTTGGAAGTAAATATAAGGTTATTTTTTGTTTACAAAAGAAAAATCCATGGTACGGATGGATGTCGATGTCGATTAGTCGGGGTGCGTGTTTTTTGGTATTTTCTTTGGTGCAACGCGTATATACAATTTAGACGCATTAATTTTCAGGTGCAATCATTCCAACACTAATGCACCGGATCCCATCAGAATTCTACAGTTAAGCGTGCTTGGGCGAGAGTAGTTCCAGGATGGGTGACCTCCTGGGAAGTCCTCGTGTTGCACCTTTTTTAATTTTTTTATGCGTTTTAGATTTTGTTGTCGTTTTCTTAGTAAAAAAACCAGTTTTCAGACGCGATTTTCATTTCGTTCTTTTTTAGTTGTTGTTGATAGTAAATATAAGGTTATTTTTTGTTTACAAAAGAAAAATCCATGCTTCGGATGGATGTCGATGTCGATTAGTCGGGGTGCGTGTTTTTTTGGTATTTTCTTTGGTGCAACGCGTATATACAATTTAGACGCATTAATTTTCAGTTGCTATCATACTAGCACTAATGCACCGGATCCCATCAGAACTCCACAGTTAAGCGTGCTCGGGCGAGAGTAGTACTAGGATAGGTGACCTCCTGGGAAGTCTTCGTGTTGCACCTTTTTTAATTTTTTTATGCGTTTTAGATTTTGTTGTCGTTTTCTTAATAAAAAAAACCAGTTTTCAGACGCGATTTTCGTTTCGTTCTTTTTTATTTGTTGTTGGAAGTAAATATAAGGTTATTTTTTGTTTACAAAAGAAAAATCCATGCTTCGGATGGATGTCGATGTCGATTATTCGGGGTGCGTGTTTTTTGGTATTTTCTTTGGTGCAACGCGTATATACAATTTAGACGCATTAATTTTCAGGTGCGATCACACCATCACTGATGCACCGGATCCCCTCAGAACTCTGCAGTTAAACGTGCTTGGGCGAGAGTAGTACTAGGATGGGTGACCTCCTTGGAAGTCCTCGTGTTGCACATTTTTTAATTTTTTTATGCGTTTTAGATTTTGTTGTCGTTTTCTTAGTAAAAAAAACCAGTTTTCAGACGCGATTTTCTTTTCGTTCTTTTTTATTTGTTGTTGGAAGTAAATATAAGGTTATTTTTTGTTTACAAAAGAAAAATCCATGTTTCGGATGGATGTCGATTTCGATTAGTCGGGGTGCGTGTTTTTTGGTATTTTCTTTGGTGCAACGCGTATATACAATTTAGACTCATTAATTTTCAGGTATGATCTTTCCAGCACTAATGCACCGGATCCCATCAGAACTCCGCAGTTAAGCGTGCTTGGGCGAGAGTAGTACTAGGATGGGTGACCTCCTGGGAAGTCCTCGTGTTGCACCTTTTTTCATTTTTTTATGCGTTTTAGATTTTGTTGTCGTTTTCTTAGTAAAAAAAACCAGTTCTCAGACGCGATTTTCCTTTCGTTCTTTTTTATTTGTTGTTGGAAGTAAATATAAGGTTATTTTTTGTTTACAAAAGAAAAATCCATGCTTCGGATGGATGTCGATGTCGATTAGTCGGGGTGCGTGTTTTTTGGTATTTTCTTTGGTGCAACGCGTATATATAATTTAGACTCATTAATTTTCAGGTATGATCTTTCCAGCACTAATGCACCGGATCCCATCAGAACTCCGCAGTTAAGAGTGCTTGGGCGAGAGTAGTACTAGGATGGGTGACCTCCTGGGAAGTCCTCGTGTTGCACCTTTTTTCATTTTTTTATGCGTTTTAGATTTTGTTGTCGTTTTCTTAGTAAAAAAAACCAGTTTTCGGACGCGATTTTCCTTTCGTTCTTTTTTATTTGTTGTTGGAAGTAAATATAAGGTTATTTTTTTGTTTACAAAAGAAAAATACATGCTTCGAATGGATATCGATGTCGTTTAGTCGGGGTGCGTGTTTTTTGTTATTTTCTTTGGTGCAACGCGTATATACAATTTAGACGCATTAATTTTCAGGTGCCATCATACCAGCACTATTGCACCGGATCCCATCAGAACTCCGCAGTTAAGCCTGCTTGGGCGAGAGTAGTACTAGGATTGGTGACCTCCTGGGAAGTCCTCGTGTTGCACATTTTTTAATTTTTTTTATGCGTTTTAGATTTTGTTGTCTTTTTCTTAGTAAAAAAAACCAGTTTTCAGACGCGATTTTCGTTTCGTTCTTTTTTATTTGTTGTTGGAAGTAAATATAAGGTTATTTTTTTGTTTACAAATGAAAAATACATGCTTCTGATGGTTGTTGATGTCGATTAGTCGGGGTGCGTACTTTTTGGTATTTTCTTTGGTGCAACGCGTATATACAATTTAGACGCATTATTTTTCAGGTGCAATCATACCATCACTAATGCACCGGATCCCATCAGAACTCCGCAGTCAAGCGTGCTTGGGAGAGAGTAGTACTAGGATGGGTGACCTCCTGGGAAGTCCTCGTGTTGCACCTTTTTTAATTTTTTTATGCGTTTTAGATTTTGTTGTCGTTTTCTTAGTAAAAAAAACCATTTCTCAGACGCAATTTTCGTTTCTTTCTTTTTTATTTGTTGTTGCAAGTAAATATAATGTTATTTTTTCTTTACAAAAGAAAAATCCATGCTTCGGATGGATGTCGATGTCGATTAGTCGGGGTGCGTGTTTTTTTGGTATTTTCTTTGGTGCAACGCGTATATACAATTTAGACGCATTAATTTTCAGGTGCGATCATACCAGCACTAATGCACCGGATCCCATCAGAACTCCGCAGTTAAGCGTGCTTGGGCGAGAGTAGTGCTAGGATTGGTGACCTCCTAGGAAGTCCTCGTGTTGCACATTTTTTAATTTTTTTATGCGTTTTAGATTTTGTTGTCGTTTTCTTAGTAAAAAAAACCAGTTTTCAGACGCGATTTTCGTTTCGTTCTTTTTTATTTGTTGTTGGAAGTAAATATAAGGTTATTTTTTCTTTACAAAAGAAAAATCCATGCTTCGGATGGATGTCGATGTCGATTATTCGGGGTGCGTGTTTTTTGGTATTTTCTTTGGTGCAACGCGTATATACAATTTAGACTCATTAATTTTCAGGTACGATCATACCAGCACTAATGCACCGGATCCCATCAGAACTCCGCAGTTAAGCGTGCTTGGGCGAAATTAGTACTAGGATCGGTGACCTCCTGGGAAGTCCTCGTGTTGCACATTTTTTAATTTTTTTATGCGTTTTAGATTTTGTTGTCGTTTTCTTAGTAAAAAAAACCAGTTTTCAGACGCGATTTTCGTTTCGTTCTTTTTTATTTGTTGTTGGAAGTAAATATAAGGTTATTTTTTGTTTACAAAAGAAAAATCAATGCTTCGATTGGATGTCGATGTCGATTAGTCGGGGTGCGTGTTTTTTGGTATTTTCTTTGGTGCAACGCGTACATACAATTTAGACGCATTAATTTTCAGGTGCGATCATACCAGCACTAATGCACCGGATCCCATCAGAACTCCGCAGTTAAGCGTGCTTGGGCGAGAGTAGTGCTAGGATTGGTGACCTCTTGGGAAGTCCTCGTGTTGCACATTTTTTAATTTTTTTATGCGTTTTAGATTTTGTTGTCGTTTTCTTAGGAAAAAAAACCAGTTTTCAGACGCGATTTTCGTTTCGTTCTTTTTTATTTGTTGTTGGAAGTAAATATAAGGTTATTTTTTGTTTACAAAAGAAAAATCAATGCTTCGGATGGATGTCGATGTCGATTAGTCGGGGTGCGTGTTTTTTGGTATTTTCTTTCGTGCAACGCGTATATACAATTTAGACGCATTAATTTTCAGGTGCGATCATACCAGCACTATTGCACCGGATCCCATCAGAACTCCGCAGTTAAACGTGCTTGGGCGAGAGTAGTACTAGGATTAGTGACCTCCTGGGAAGTCCTCGTGTTGCACCTTTTTTAATTTTTTTATGCGTTTTAGATTTTGTTGTCGTTTTCTTAGTAAAAAAAACCAGTTTTCAGACGCGATTTTCGTTTCGTTCTTTTTTATTTGTTGTTGGAAGTAAATATAAGGTTATTTTTTTGTTTACAAAAGAAAAATACATGCTTCAGATGGTTGTCGATGTCGATTAGTCGGGGTGCGTACTTTTTGGTATTTTCTTTGGTGCAACGCGTATATACAATTTAGACGCATTATTTTTCAGGTGCAATCATACTATCACTAATGCACCGGATCCCATCAGAACTCCGCAGTTAAGCGTGCTTGGGAGAGGGTAGTACTAGGATGGGTGACCTCCTGGGAAGTCCTCGTGTTGCACCTTTTTTAATTTTTTTATGCGTTTTAGATTTTGTTGTCGTTTTCTTAGTAAAAAAAACCATTTCTCAGACGCGATTTTCGTTTCGTTCTTTTTTATTTGTTGTTGCAAGTAAATATAATGTTATTTTTTCATTACAAAAGAAAAATCCATGCTTCGGATGGATGTCGATGTCGATTAGTCGGGGTGCGTGTTTTTTGGTATTTTCTTTGGTGCAACGCGTATATACAATTTAGACGCATTAATTTTCAGGTGCGATCATACCAGCACTAATGCACCGGATCCCATCAGAACTCCGCAGTTAAGCGTGCTTGGGCGAGAGTAGTACTAGGATTGGTGACCTCCTGGGAAGTCCTCGTGTTGCACATTTTTTAATTTTTTTATGCGTTTTAGATTTTGTTGTCGTTTTCTTAGTAAAAAAAACCAGTTTTCAGACGCGATTTTCGTTTCCTTCTTTTTTATTTGTTGTTGGAAGTAAATACAAGGTTATTTTTTGTTTACAAAAGAAAAACCCATGCTTCGGATGGATGTCGATGTCGATTAGTCGGGGTGCGTGTTTTTTGGTATTTTCTTTGGTGCAACGCGTACATACAATTTAGACGCATTAATTTTCAGGTGCGATCATACCAGCACTAATGCACCGGATCCCATCAGAACTCCGCAGTTAAGCGTGCTTGGGCGAGAGTAGTGCTAGGATTGGTGACCTCCTGGGAAGTCCTCGTGTTGCACATTTTTTAATTTTTTTATGCGTTTTAGATTTTGTTGTCGTTTTCTTAGGAAAAAAAACCAGTTTTCAGACGCGATTTTCGTTTCGTTCTTTTTTATTTGTTGTTGGAAGTAAATATAAGGTTATTTTTTGTTTACAAAAGAAAAATCAATGCTTCGGATGGATGTCGATGTCGATTAGTCGGGGTGCGTGTTTTTTGGTATTTTCTTTGGTGCAACGCGTATATACAATTTAGACGCATTAATTTTCAGGTGCGATCATACCAGCACTATTGCACCGGATCCCATCAGAACTCCGCAGTTAAGCGTGCTTGGGCGAGAGTAGTACTAGGATTAGTGACCTCCTGGGAAGTCCTCGTGTTGCACCTTTTTTAATTTTTTTATGCGTTTTAGATTTTGTTGTCGTTTTCTTAGTAAAAAAAACCAGTTTTCAGACGCGATTTTCGTTTCGTTCTTTTTTATTTGTTGTTGGAAGTAAATATAAGGTTATTTTTTTGTTTACAAAAGAAAAATACATGCTTCAGATGGTTGTCGATGTCGATTAGTCGGGGTGCGTACTTTTTGGTATTTTCTTTGGTGCAACGCGTATATACAATTTAGACGCATTATTTTTCAGGTGCAATCATACGATCACTAATGCACCGGATCCCATCAGAACTCCGCAGTTAAGCGTGCTTGGGAGATGGTAGTACTAGGATGGGTGACCTCCTGGGAAGTCCTCGTGTTGCACCTTTTTTAATTTTTTTATGCGTTTTAGATTTTGTTGTCGTTTTCTTAGTAAAAAAAACCATTTCTCAGACGCGATTTTCGTTTCGTTCTTTTTTATTTGTTGTTGCAAGTAAATATAATGTTATTTTTTCATTACAAAAGAAAAATCCATGCTTCGGATGGATGTCGATGTCGATTAGTCGGGGTGCGTGTTTTTTGGTATTTTCTTTGGTGCAACGCGTATATACAATTTAGACGCATTAATTTTCAGGTGCGATCATACCAGCACTAATGCACCGGATCCCATCAGAACTCCGCAGTTAAGCGTGCTTGGGCGAGAGTAGTACTAGGATTGGTGACCTCCTGGGAAGTCCTCGTGTTGCACATTTTTTAATTTTTTTATGCGTTTCAGATTTTGTTGTCGTTTTCTTAGTAAAAAAAACCAGTTTTCAGACGCGATTTTCGTTTCCTTCTTTTTTATTTGTTGTTGGAAGTAAATACAAGGTTATTTTTTGTTTACAAAAGAAAAACCCATGCTTCGGATGGATTTCGATGTCGATTAGTCGGGGTGCGTGTTTTTTTGGTATTTTCTTTGGTGCAACGCGTACATACAATTTAGACGCATTAATTTTCAGGTGCGATCATACCAGCACTAATGCACCGGATCCCATCAGAACTCCGCAGTTAAGCGTGCTTGAGCGAGAGTAGTTCTAGGATTGGTGACCTCCTGGGAAGTCCTCGTGTTGCACACTTTTCAATTTTTTTATGCGTTTTAGATTTTGTTGTCGTTTTCTTAGTAAAAAAAACCAGTTTTCAGACGCGATTTTCGTTTCGTTCTTTTTTATTTATTGTTGGAAGTAAATATAAGGTTATTTTTTGTTTACAAAAGAAAATTCCATGCTTCGGATGGATGTCGATGTCGATTAGTCGGGGTGCGTGTTTTTTGGTATTTTCTTTGGTGCAACGCGTATATACAATTTAGACGCATTTATTTTTAGGTGCGATCATACCAGCACTACTTCACCGGATCCCATCAGAATTCCGCAGTTAAGCGTGCTTTGGCGAGAGTAGTACTAGGATGGGTGACCTCCTGGGAAGTCCTCGTGTTGCACCTTTTTTAATTTTTTTATGCGTTTTAGATTTTGTTGTCGTTTTCTTAGTAAAAAAAACCAGTTTTCAGAAGCGATTTTCGTTTCGTTCTTTTTTAATTGTTGAAGGAAGTAAATATAAGGTTATTTTTTGTTTACAAAAGAAAAATCCATGCTTCGGATGAATGTCGATGTCGATTAGTCGGGGTGCGTGTTTTTTGGTATTTTCTTTGGTGCAACGCGTATAAACAATTTAGACGCATTAATTTTCAGGTGCGATCATACCAGCACTAATGCACCGGATCCCATCAGAACTCCGCAGTTAAGCGTGCTTTGGCGAGAGTAGTACTAGGATGGGTGACCTCCTGGGAAGTCCTCGTGTTGCACATTTTTTAATTTTTTTATGCGTTTTAGATTTTGTTGTTGTTTTCTTATTAAAAAAAACCAGTTTTCAGACGCGATTTTCGTTTCGTTCTTTTTTATTTGTTGTTGGAAGTAAATATAAGGTTATTTTTTTGTTTACAAAAGAAAAATACATGCTTCAGATGGTTGTTGATGTCGATTAGTCGGGGTGCGTATTTTTTGGTATTTTCTTTGGTGCAACGCGTATATACAATTTAGACGCATTATTTTTCAGGTACAATCATACCATCACTAATGCATCGGATCCCATCAGAACTCCGCAGTTAAGCGTGCTTGGGAGAAAGTAGTACTAGAATGGGTGACCTCCTGGGAAGTCCTCGTGTTGCACCTTTTTTAATTTTTTTATGCGTTTTAGATTTTGTTGTCGTTTTCTTAGTTAAAAAAACCAGTTCTCAGACGCAATTTTCGTTTCGTTTTTTTTTATTTGTTGTTGCAAGTAAATATAATATTATTTTTTCTTTACAAAAGAAAAATCCATGCTTCGGATGGATGTCGATGTCGATTAGTCGGGGTGCGTGTTTTTTTGGTATTTTCTTTGGTGCAACGCGTAAATAAATTTAGACGCATTAATTTTCAGGTACGATCATACCAGCACTAATGCACCGGATCCCATCAGAACTCCGCAGTTAAGCGTGCTTGGGCGAGAGTAGTGCTAGGATTGGTGACCTCCTTGGAAGTCCTCGTGATGCACAATTTTTAATTTTTTTATGCGTTTCAGATTTTGTTGTCGTTTTCTTAGTAAAAAAAACCAGTTATCAGACGCGATTTTCGTTTCGTTCTTTTTTATTTGTTGTTGGAAGTAAATATAAGGTTATTTTTTGTTTACAAAAGAAAATTCCATGCTTCGGATGGATGTCGATGTCGATTAGTCGGGGTGCGTGTTTTTTGGTATTTTCTTTGGTGCAACGCGTATATACAATTTAGACGCATTTATTTTTAGGTGCGATCATACCAGCACTACTTCACCGGATCCCATCAGAATTCCGCAGTTAAGCGTGCTTTGGCGAGAGTAGTACTAGGATGGGTGACCTCCTGGGAAGTCCTCGTGTTGCACCTTTTTTAATTTTTTTATGCGTTTTAGATTTTGTTGTCGTTTTCTTAGTAAAAAAAACCAGTTTTCAGACGCGATTTTCGTTTCGTTCTTTTTTAATTGTTGAAGGAAGTAAATATAAGGTTATTTTTTGTTTACAAAAGAAAAATCCATGCTTCGGATGAATGTCGATGTCGATTAGTCGGGGTGCGTGTTTTTTGGTATTTTCTTTGGTGCAACGCGTATAAACAATTTAGACGCATTAATTTTCAGGTGCGATCATACCAGCACTAATGCACCGGATCCCATCAGAACTACGCAGTTAAGCGTGCTTGGGCGAGAGTAATACTAGGATGGGTGACCTCCTGGGAAGTCCTCGTGTTGCACATTTTTTAATTTTTTTATGCGTTTTAGATTTTGTTGTCGTTTTCTTATTAAAAAAAACCAGTTTTCAGACGCGATTTTCGTTTCGTTCTTTTTTATTTGTTGTTGGAAGTAAATATAAGGTTATTTTTTTGTTTACAAAAGAAAAATACATGCTTCAGATGGTTGTTGATGTCGATTAGTCGGGGTGCGTATTTTTTGGTATTTTCTTTGGTGCAACGCGTATATACAATTTAGACGCATTATTTTTCAGGTACAATCATACCATCACTAATGCATCGGATCCCATCAGAACTCCGCAGTTAAGCGTGCTTGGGAGAAAGTAGTACTAGAATGGGTGACCTCCTGGGAAGTCCTCGTGTTGCACCTTTTTTAATTTTTTTATGCGTTTTAGATTTTGTTGTCGTTTTCTTAGTTAAAAAAACCAGTTCTGAGACGCAATTTTCGTTTCGTTTTATTTTATTTGTTGTTGCAAGTAAATATAATGTTATTTTTTCTTTACAAAAGAAAAATCCATGCTTCGGATGGATGTCGATGTCGATTAGTCGGGTTGCGTGTTTTTTTGGTATTTTCTTTGGTGCAACGCGTAAATACAATTTAGACGCATTAATTTTCAGGTACGATCATACCAGCACTAATGCACCGGATCCCATCAGAACTCCGCAGTTAAGCGTGCTTGGGCGAGAGTAGTGCTAGGATTGGTGACCTCCTTGGAAGTCCTCGTGATGCACAATTTTTAATTTTTTTATGCGTTTTAGATTTTGTTGTCGTTTTCTTAGTAAAAAAAACCAGTTTTCAGACGCGATTTTCGTTTCGTTCTTTTTTATTTGTTGTTGGAAGTAAATATAAGGTTATTTTTTGTTTACAAAAGAAAAATTCATGCTCCGGATGGATGTCGATGTCGATTAGTCGGGGTGCGTGTTTTTTTGTATTATCTTTGGTGCAACGCGTATATACAATTTAGACGCATTTCTTTTTAGGTGCGATCATACCAGCACTAATGCACCGGATCCCATCAGAATTCCGCAGTTAAGCGTGCTTGGGCGAGAGTAGTTCTAGGATTGGTGACCTCCTGGGAAGTCCTCGTGTTGCACACTTTTCAATTTTTTTATGCGTTTTAGATTTTGTTGTCGTTTTCTTAGTAAAAAAAACCAGTTTTCAGACGCGATTTTCGTTTCGTTCTTTTTTATTTGTTGTTGGAAGTAAATATAAGGTTATTTTTTTGTTTACAAAAGAAAAATACATGCTTCAGATGGTTGTCGATGTCGATTAGTCGGGGTGCGTACTTTTTGGTATTTTCTTTGGTGCAACGCGTATATACAATTTAGACGCATTATTTTTCAGGTGCAATCATACCATCACTAATGCACCGGATCCCATCAGAACTCCGCAGTTAAGCGTGCTTGGGAGAGGGTAGTACTAGGATGGGTGACCTCTTGGGAAGTCCTCGTGTTGCACCTTTTTTAATTTTTTTATGCGTTTTAGATTTTGTTGTCGTTTTGTTAGTAAAAAAACCATTTCTCAGACGCGATTTTCGTTTCGTTCTTTTTTATTTGTTGTTGCAAGTAAATATAATGTTATTTTTTCTTTACAAAAGAAAAATCCATGCTTCGGATGGATGTCGATGTCGATTAGTCGGGGTGCGTGTTTTTTGGTATTTTCTTTGGTGCAACGCGTATATAAAATTTAGACGCATTAATTTTCAGGTGCGATCATACCAGCACTAATGCACCGGGTCCCATCAGAACTCCGCAGTTAAGCGTGCTTGGGCGAGAGTAGTACTAGGATTGGTGACCTCCTGGGAAGTCCTCGTGTTGCACATTTTTTAATTTTTTTTATGCGTTTTAGATTTTGTTGTCGTTTTCTTAGTAAAAAAAACCAGTTTTCAGACGCGATTTTCGTTTCCTTCTTTTTTATTTGTTGTTGGAAGTAAATACAAGGTTATTTTTTGTTTACAAAAGAAAAACCCATGCTTCGGATGGATGTCGATGTCGATTAGTCGGGGTGCGCGTTTTTTTGGTATTTTCTTTGGTGCAACGCGTACATACAATTTAGACGCATTAATTTTCAGGTGCGATCATACCAGCACTAATGCACCGGATCCCATCAGAACTCCGCAGTTAAGCGTGCTTGGACGAGAGTAGTTCTAGGATTGGTGACCTCCTGGTAAGTCCTCGTGTTGCACACTTTTTAATTTTTTTATGCGTTTTAGATTTTGTTGTCGTTTTCTTAGTAAAAAAAACGAGTTTTCAGACGCGATTTTCGTTTCGTTCTTTTTTATTTGTTGTTGGAAGTAAATATAAGGTTATTTTTTGTTTACAAAAGAAAATTCCATGCTTCGGATGGATGTCGATGTCGATTAGTCGGGGTGCGTGTTTTTTGGTATTTTCTTTGGTGCAACGCGTATATACAATTTAGACGCATTTATTTTTAGGTGCGATCATACCAGCACTAATTCACCGGATCCCATCAGAATTCCGCAGTTAAGCGTGCTTTGGCGAGAGTAGTACTAGGATGGGTGACCTCCTGGGAAGTCCTCGTGTTGCACCTTTTTTAATTTTTTTATGCGTTTTAGATTTTGTTGTCGTTTTCTTAGTAAAAAAAACCAGTTTTCAGACGCGATTTTCGTTTCGTTCTTTTTTATTTGTAGTTGGAAGTAAATATAAGGTTATTTTTTGTTTACAAAAGAAAAATCCATGCTTCGGATGTCGATTAGTCGGGGTGCGTGTTTTTTGGTATTTTCTTTGGTGCAACGCACGCGTATATACAATTTAGACGCATTAATTTTCAGATGCGATCATACCAGCACTAATGCACCGGATCCCATCAGAAATCCGCAGTTAAGCGTGCTTGGTCGAGAGTAGTACTAGGATGGGTGACCTCCTGGGAAGTCCTCGTGTTGCACCTTTTTTAATTTTTTTATGCGTTTTAGATTTTGTTGTCGTTTTCTTAGTAAAAAAAACCAGTTTTCAGACGCGATTTTCGTTTCGTTCTTTTTTATTTGTTGTTGGAAGTAAATATAAGGTTATTTTTTTGTTTACAAAAGAAAAATACATGCTTCAGATGGTTGTCGATGTCGATTAGTCGGGGTGCGTACTTTTTGGTATTTTCTTTGGTGCAACGCGTATATACAATTTAGACGCATTATTTTTCAGGTGCAATCATACCATCACTAATGCACCGGATCCCATCAGAACTCCGCAGTTAAGCGTGCTTGGGAGAGGGTAGTACTAGGATGGGTGACCTCTTGGGAAGTCCTCGTGTTGCACCTTTTTTAATTTTTTTATGCGTTTTAGATTTTGTTGTCGTTTTGTTAGTAAAAAAACCATTTCTCAGACGCGATTTTCGTTTCGTTCTTTTTTATTTGTTGTTGCAAGTAAATATAATGTTATTTTTTCTTTACAAAAGAAAAATCCATGCTTCGGATGGATGTCGATGTCGATTAGTCGGGGTGCGTGTTTTTTGGTATTTTCTTTGGTGCAACGCGTATATAAAATTTAGACGCATTAATTTTCAGGTGCGATCATACCAGCACTAATGCACCGGGTCCCATCAGAACTCCGCAGTTAAGCGTGCTTGGGCGAGAGTAGTACTAGGATTGGTGACCTCCTGGGAAGTCCTCGTGTTGCACATTTTTTAATTTTTTTTATGCGTTTTAGATTTTGTTGTCGTTTTCTTAGTAAAAAAAACCAGTTTTCAGACGCGATTTTCGTTTCCTTCTTTTTTATTTGTTGTTGGAAGTAAATACAAGGTTATTTTTTGTTTACAAAAGAAAAACCCATGCTTCGGATGGATGTCGATGTCGATTAGTCGGGGTGCGCGTTTTTTTGGTATTTTCTTTGGTGCAACGCGTACATACAATTTAGACGCATTAATTTTCAGGTGCGATCATACCAGCACTAATGCACCGGATCCCATCAGAACTCCGCAGTTAAGCGTGCTTGGACGAGAGTAGTTCTAGGATTGGTGACCTCCTGGTAAGTCCTCGTGTTGCACACTTTTTAATTTTTTTATGCGTTTTAGATTTTGTTGTCGTTTTCTTAGTAAAAAAAACGAGTTTTCAGACGCGATTTTCGTTTCGTTCTTTTTTATTTGTTGTTGGAAGTAAATATAAGGTTATTTTTTGTTTACAAAAGAAAATTCCATGCTTCGGATGGATGTCGATGTCGATTAGTCGGGGTGCGTGTTTTTTGGTATTTTTTTTGGTGCAACGCGTATATACAATTTAGACGCATTTATTTTTAGGTGCGATCATACCAGCACTAATTCACCGGATCCCATCAGAATTCCGCAGTTAAGCGTGCTTTGGCGAGAGTAGTACTAGGATGGGTGACCTCCTGGGAAGTCCTCGTGTTGCACCTTTTTTAATTTTTTTATGCGTTTTAGATTTTGTTGTCGTTTTCTTAGTAAAAAAAACCAGTTTTCAGACGCGATTTTCGTTTCATTCTTTTTTAATTGTTGAAGGAAGTAAATATAAGGTTATTTTTTGTTTACAAAAGAAAAATCCATGCTTCGGATGAATGTCGATGTCGATTAGTCGGGGTGCGTGTTTTTTGGTATTTTCTTTGGTGCAACGCGTATAAACAATTTAGACGCATTAATTTTCAGGTGCGATCATACCAGCACTAATGCACCGGATCCCATCAGAACTCCGCAGTTAAGCGTGCTTGGGCGAGAGTAGTACTAGGATGGGTGACCTCCTGGGAAGTCCTCGTGTTGCACATTTTTTAATTTTTTTATGCGTTTTAGATTTTGTTGTCGTTTTCTTAGTAAAAAAAACCAGTTTACAGACGCGATTTTCGTTTCGTTCTTTTTTATTTGTTGTTGGAAGTAAATATAAGGTTATTTTTTTGTTTACAAAAGAAAAATACATGCTTCAGATGGTTGTCGATGTCGATTAGTCGGGGTGCGTATTTTTTGGTATTTTCTTTGGTGCAACGCGTATATACAATTTAGACGCATTATTTTTCAGGTACAATCATACCATCACTAATGCACCGGATCCCATCAGAACTCCGCATTTAAGCGTGCTTGGGCGAGAGTAGTACTAGGATTGGTGATCTCCTGGGAAGTCCTCGTGTTGCACATTTTTTAATTTTTTTATGCATTTTAGATTTTGTTGTCGTTTTCTTAGTAAAAAAAACTAGTTTTCAGAAGCAATTTTCGTTTCGTTCTTTTTTATTTGCTGTTGCAAGTAAATACAAGGTTATTTTTTGTTTACAAAAGAAATATCTATGCTTCGGATGGATGTCGATGTCGATTAGTCGGGGTGCGTGTTTTTTGGTATTTTCTTTGGTGCAACGCGTATATACAATTTAGACGCATTTATTTTTAGGTGCGATCATACCAGCACTAATGCACCGGATCCCATCAGAACTCCGCAGCTAAGCGTGCTTGGGCGAGAGTAGTACTAGGATGGGTGACCTCCTAGGAAGTCCTCGTGTTGCACAATTTTTAATTTTTTTTATGCGTTTTAGATTTTGTTGTCGTTTTCTTAGTAAAAAAAACCAGTTTCCAGACGCGATTTTCGTTTCGTTCTTTTTTATTTGTTGTTGGAAGTAAATATAAGGTTATTTTTTTGTTTACAAAAGAAAAATACATGCTTCGGATGGTTGTCGATGTCGATTAGTCGGGGTGCGTATTTTTTGGTATTTTCTTTGGTGCAACGCGTATATACAATTTAGACGCATTATTTTTCATGTGCAATCATACCATCACTAATGCACCGGATCCCATCAGAACTCCGCAGTTAAGCGTGCTTGGGAGAGAGTAGGACTAGGATGGGTGACCTCCTGGGAAGTTCTCGTGTTGCACATTTTTTAATTTTATGCGTTTTAGATTTTGTTGTCGTTTTCTTAGTAAAAAAACCAGTTCTCAGACGCGATTTTCGTTTCGTTCTTTTTTATTTGTTGTTGCAAGTAAATATAATGTTATTTTTTCTTTACAAAAGAAAAATCCATGCGTCGGATGGATGTCGATGTCGATTAGTCGAGGTGCGTGTTTTTTGGTATTTTCTTTGGTGCAACGCGTATATACAATTTAGACGCATTAATTTTCAGGTGTGATCATTCCAGCACTAATGCACCGGATCCCATCAGAACTCCGCAGTTAAGCGTGCTTGGGCGAGAGTAGTACTAGGATTGGTGACCTCCTGGGAAGTCCTCGTGTTGCACATTTTTTAATTTTTTTATGCGTTTTAGATTTTGTTGTCATTTTCTTAGTAAAAAAAAACCAGTTTTCAGACGCGATTTTCGTTTCGTTCTTTTTTATTTGTTGTTGGAAGTAAATATAAGGTTATTTTTTGTTTACAAAAGAAAAATCCATGCTTCGGATGGATGTCGATGTCGATTAGTCGGGGTGCGTGTTTTTTGGTATTTTCTTTGGTGCAACGCGTATATACAATTTAGACGCATTTATATTTAGGTGCGATCATACCAGCACTAATGCACCGGATCCCATCAGAACTCCGCAGTTAAGCGTGCTTGGGTGAGAGTAGTACTAGGATGGGTGACCTCCTGGAAAGTCCTCGTGTTGCACCTTTTTTAATTTTTTTTTGCGTTTTAGATTTTGTTGTCGTTTTCTTAATAAAAAAAACTAGTTTTCAGACGCGATTATCGTTTCGTTCTTTTTTATTTGTTGTTGGAAGTAAATATAAGGTTATTTTTTGTTTACAAAAGAAAAATCCATGCTTCGGATGGATGTCGATGTCGATTAGTCGGGGTGCGTGTTTTTTGGTATTTTCTTTGGTGCAACGTGTATAAAAAATTTAGACGCATTAATTTTCAGGTGCGATCATACCAGCACTAATGCACCGGATCCCATCAGAACTCCGCAGTTAAGCGTGCTTAGGCGAGAGTAGTACTAGGATTGGTGATCTCCTGGGAAGTCCTCGTGTTGCACATTTTTTAATTTTTTTATGCGTTTTAGATTTTGTTGTCGTTTTCTTAGTAAAAAAAACTAGTTTTCAGACGCGATTATCGTTTCGTTCTTTTTTATTTGTTGTTGGAAGTAAATATAAGGTTATTTTTTGTTTACAAAAGAAAAATCCATGCTTCGGATGGATGTCGATGTCGATTAGTCGGGGTGCGTGTTTTTTGGTATTTTCTTTGGTGCAACGCGTATATACAATTTAGACGCATTTATTTTTAGGTGCGATCATACCAGCACTAATGCACCGGATCCCATCAGAACTCCGCAGTTAAGCGTGCTTGGGCGAGAGTAGTACTAGGATGGGTGACCTCCTGGGAAGTCCTCGTGTTGCACAATTTTTAATTTTTTTATGCGTTTTAGATTTTGTTGTCGTTTTCTTAGTAAAAAAAACAAGTTTTCAGACGCGATTTCCGTTTCGTTCTTTTTTATTTTTTTGTTGGAAGTAAATATAAGGTTATTTTTTTGTTTACAAAAGAAAAATACATGCTTCGGATGGTTGTCGATGTCGATTAGTCGGGGTGCGTATTTTTTGGTATTTTCTTTGGTGCAACGCGTATATACAATTTAGACGCATTATTTTTCAAGTGCAATCATACCATCACTAATGCACCGGATCCCATCAGAACTCCGCAGTTAAGCGTGCTTGGGAGAGAGTAGTACTATGATGGGTGACCTCTTGGGAAGTCCTAGTGTTGCACCTTTATTAATTTTTTTATGCGTTTTAGATTTTGTTGTCATTTTCTTAGTAAAAAAAACCAGTTCTTAGACGCGATTTTCGTTTCGTTCTTTTTTATTTGTTGTTGCAAGTAAATATCATGTTCTTTTTTCTTTACAAAAGAAAAATCCATGCTTCGGATGGATGTCGATGTCGATTAGTCGGGGAGCGTGTTTTTTGGTATTTTCTTTGGTGCAACGCGTATATACAATTTAGACGCATTAATTTTCAGGTGCGATCATAC
>JBBPBT010001310.1:4083466-4105001 GCA_037974875.1 Cicer bijugum | reverse complement strand
CGTTCTTGGGCGAGAGTAGTACTAGGATTGGTGACCTCCTGGGAAGTCCTCGTGTTGCACATTTTTTAATTTTTTTGTGCGTTTTAGATTTTGTTGTCGTTTTCTTAGTAAAAAAAACCAGTTTTCAGACGCGATTTTCGTTTCGTTCTTTTTTATTTGTTGTTGGAAGTAAATATAAGGTTATTTTTTGTTTACAAAAGAAAAATCCATGCTTCGGATGGATGTCGATGTCGATTAGTCGGGGTGCGTGTTTTTTGGTATTTTCTTTGGTGCAACGCGTATATACAACTTAGACGCATTAATTTTCTGGTGCGATCATACCAGCACTAATGCACCGGATCCCATCAGAAATTCTCAATTATGTGTGCTTGGGCGAGAGTAGTACTAGGATGGGTGACCTCCTGAGAAGTCCTCGTGTTGCACTTTTTTTAATTTTTTTATGCGTTTTCGATTTTGTTGTCGTTTTCTTTGTAAAAAAAACTAGTTTTCAGACGCGATTTTCGTTTCGTTCTTTTTTATTTGTTGTTGGAAGTAAATATAAGGTTATTTTTTGTTTACAAAAGAAAAATCCATGCTTCGGATGGATGTCGATGTCGATTAGTCGGGGTGCGTGTTTTTTGGTATTTTCTTTGGTGCAACGCGTATATACAATTTAGACGCATTTATTTTTAGGTGCGATCATACCAGCACTAATGCACCGGATCCCATCAGAACTCCGCAGTTAAGCGTGCTTGGGCGAGAGTAGTACTAGGATGGGTGACCTCCTGGGAAGTCCTCGTGTTGCACAATTTTTAATTTTTTTATGCGTTTTAGATTTTGTTGTCGTTTTCTTAGTAAAAAAAACCAGTTTTCAGACGCGATTTTCGTTTCGTTCTTTTTTATTTGTTGTTGGAAGTAAATATAAGGTTATTTTTTTGTTTACAAAAGAAAAATACATGCTTCGGATGGTTGTCGATGTCGATTAGTCGGGGTGCGTATTTTTTGGTATTTTCTTTGGTGCAACGCGTATATACAATTTAGACGCATTATTTTTCAAGTGCAATCATACCATCACTAATGCACCGGATCCCATCAGAACTCCGCAGTTAAGCGTGCTTGGGAGAGAGTAGTACTATGATGGGTGACCTCTTGGGAAGTCCTAGTGTTGCACCTTTATTAATTTTTTTATGCGTTTTAGATTTTGTTGTCATTTTCTTAGTAAAAAAAACCAGTTCTTAGACGCGATTTTCGTTTCGTTCTTTTTTATTTGTTGTTGCAAGTAAATATCATGTTCTTTTTTCTTTACAAAAGAAAAATCCATGCTTCGGATGGATGTCGATGTCGATTAGTCGGGGAGCGTGTTTTTTGGTATTTTCTTTGGTGCAACGCGTATATACAATTTAGACGCATTAATTTTCAGGTGCGATCATACTAGCACTAATGCACCGGATCCCATCAGAACTCCGCAGTTAAGCGTTCTTGGGCGAGAGTAGTACTAGGATTGGTGACCTCCTGGGAAGTCCTCGTGTTGCACATTTTTTAATTTTTTTGTGCGTTTTAGATTTTGTTGTCGTTTTCTTAGTAAAAAAAACCAGTTTTCAGACGCGATTTTCGTTTCGTTCTTTTTTATTTGTTGTTGGAAGTAAATATAAGGTTATTTTTTGTTTACAAAAGAAAAATCCATGCTTCGGATGGATGTCGATGTCGATTAGTCGGGGTGTGTGTTTTTTGGTATTTTCTTTGGTGCAACGCGTATAAACAATTTAGACGCATTAATTTTCAGGTGGGATCATACCAACACTAATGCACCGGATCCCATCAGAACTCCGCAGTTAAGCGTGCTTGGGCGAGAGTAGTACTAGGATTGGTGACCTCCTGGGAAGTCCTCGTGTTGCACATTTTTTAATTTTTTTATGCGTTTTAGATTTTGTTGTCATTTTCTTAGTAAAAAAAACCAGTTTTCAGACGCGATTTTCGTTTCGTTCTTTTTTATTTGTTGTTGGAAGTAAATATAAGGTTATTTTTTGTTTACAAAAGAAAAATCCATGCTTCGGATGGATGTCGATGTCGATTAGTCGGGGTGCGTGTTTTTTGGTATTTTCTTTGGTGCAACGCGTATATACAATTTAGACGCATTTATTTTTAGGTGCGATCATACCAGCACTAATGCACCGGATCCCATCAGAACTCCGCAGTTAAGCGTGCTTGGGTGAGAGTAGTACTAGGATGGGTGACCTCCTGGAAAGTCCTCGTGTTGCACCTTTTTTAATTTTTTTTTGCGTTTTAGATTTTGTTGTCGTTTTCTTAATAAATAAAACTAGTTTTCAGACGCGATTATCGTTTCGTTCTTTTTTATTTGTTGTTGGAAGTAAATATAAGGTTATTTTTTGTTTACAAAAGAAAAATCCATGCTTCGGATGGATGTCGATGTCGATTAGTCGGGGTGCGTGTTTTTTGGTATTTTCTTTGGTGCAACGCGTATATACAATTTAGACGCATTTATTTTTAGGTGCGATCATACCAGCACTAATGCACCGGATCCCATCAGAACTCCGCAGTTAAGCGTGCTTGGGCCTCGTGTAGTACTAGGATGGGTGACCTCCTGGGAAGTCCTCGTGTTGCACAATTTTTAATTTTTTTATGCGTTTTAGATTTTGTTGTCGTTTTCTTAGTAAAAAAAACCAGTTTTCAGACGCGATTTTCGTTTCGTTCTTTTTTATTTGTTGTTGGAAGTAAATATAAGGTTATTTTTTTGTTTACAAAAGAAAAATACATGCTTCGGATGGTTGTCGATGTCGATTAGTCGGGGTGCGTATTTTTTGGTATTTTCTTTGGTGCAACGCGTATATACAATTTAGACGCATTATTTTTGAGGTTCAATCATACCATCACTAATGCACCGGATCCCATCAGAACTCCGCAGTTAAGCGTGCTAGGGAGAGAGTAGTACTAGGATGGGTGACCTCCCGTAAAGTCCTTGTGTTGCACATTTTTTAATTTTTTTATGCGTTTTAGATTTTGTTGTCGTTTTCTTAGTAAAAAAAACTAGTTTTCAGACGCGATTTTCGTTTCGTTCTTTCTTATTTGTTGTTGGAAGTAAATATAAGGTTATTTTTTGTTTACAAAAGAAAAATCCATGCTTCGGATGGATGTCGATGTCGATTAGTCGGGGTGCGTGTTTTTTGGTATTTTCTTTGGTGCAACGCGTATATACAATTTAGACGCATATATTTTTAGGTGCGATCATACCAGCACTAATGAACCGGATCCCATCAGAACTCTGCAGTTAAGCGTGCTTGGGCGTGAGTAGTACTAGGATGGGTGACCTCCTGGGAAGTCCTCGTGTTGCACCTTTTTTAATTTTTTTATGCGTTTTAGATTTTGTTGTCGTTTTCTTTGTAAAAAAAAAACCAGTTTTCAGACGCGATTTTCGTTTCGTTCTTTTTTATTTGTTGTTGGAAGTAAATACAAGGTTATTTTTTGTTTACAAAAGAAATATCTATGCTTCGGATGAATGTCGATGTCGATTAGTCGGGGTGCGTGTTTTTTTGTATTTTCTTTGGTGCAACGCGTATATACAATTTAGACGCATTAATTTTAAGGTGCGATCATACCAGCACTAATGCACCGGATCCCATCAGAACTCCGCAGTTAAGCGTGCTTGGGCGAGAGTAGTACTAGGATGGGTGACCTCCTGGAAAGTCCTCGTGTTGCACCTTTTTTAATTTTTTTTTGCGTTTTAGATTTTGTTGTCGTTTTCTTAGTAAAAAAAACCAGTTTTCAAACGCGATTTTCGTTTCGTTCTTTTTTATTTGTTGTTGCAAGTAAATATAAGATTATTTTTTTTTTACAAAAGAAAAATCCATGCTTCGGATGGATGTCGATGTCGATTAGTCGGGGTGCGTGTTTTTTGGTATTTTCTTTGGTGCAACGCGTATATACAATTTAGACGCATTAATTCAAGTGCGATCATACCTGCACTAATGCAACGGAACCCATCAGAACTCCGCAGTAAAGCGTGCTTGGGCGAGAGTAGTACTAGGATGGGTGACCTCCTTGGAAGTCCTCGTGTTGCACCTTTTTTAATTTTTTTATGCGTTTTAGATTTTGTTGTCGTTTTCTTAATAAAAAAAACTAGTTTTCAGACGCAATTATCGTTACGTTCTTTTTTATTTTTTGTTGGTAGTAAATATAAGGTTATTTTTTTTACAAAATAAAAATCCATGCTTCGGATGGATGTCGATGTCGATTAGTCGTGGTGCGTGTTTTTTGGTATTTTCTTTGGTGCAACGCGTATATACAAATTAGACACATTAATTTTCAGGTGCGATCATACCAGCACTAATGCACTGGATCCCATCAGAACTTCGCAGTTAAGCGTGCTTGGGCGAGAGTAGTACTAGGATGGGTGACCTCTTTGGAAGTTCTCGTGTTGCACCTTTTTTAATTTTTTTATGCGTTTTAGTTTTTGTAGTCGTTTTCTTAGTAAAAAAAACTAGTTTTCAGACGCGATTATCGTTTCGTTCTTTTTTATTTGTTATTGGAAGTAAATATAAGGTTATTTTTTTTTTACAAAAGAAAAATTCATGCTTCGGATGGATGTCGATTAGTCGGGGTGCGTGTTTTTTGGTATTTTCTTTGGTGCAACGCGTATATACAATTTAGACGCATTAATTTTCAGGTACGATCATACCAGCACTAATGCATCGGATCCCATTAGAACTCCGCAGCTAAGCGTGCTTGGGCGAGAGTAGTACTAGGATGGGTGACCTCCTAGGAAGTCCTCGTGTTGCACCTTTTTTAATTTTTTTATACGTTTTAGATTTTGTTGTCGTTTTCTTTGTAAAAAACCCCAGTTTTCAGACGCGATTTTCGTTTCGTTCTTTTTTATTTTGTTGTTGGAAGTAAATATAAGGTTATTTTTTGTTTACAAAAGAAAAATCCATGCTTCGGATGGATGTCGATGTCGATTAGTCGGGGTGCGTGTTTTTTGGTATTTTATTTGGTGCAACGCGTATATACAATTTAGACGCATTAACATTCATGTGCGATCATACCAGCACTAATGCACTGGATCCCATCAGAACTCCGCAGTTAAGCGTGCTTGGGCGAGAGTAGTACTAGGATGGGTGACCTCCTAGAAAGTCCTCGTGTTGCACCTTTTTTAATTTTTTTTATGCGTTTTAGATTTTGTTGTCGTTTTCTTAGTAAAAAAAACCAGTTTTCAAACGCGATTTTCGTTTCGTTCTTTTTTATTTGTTGTTGGAAGTAAAAATAAGGTTATTTTTTGTTTACAAAAGAAAAATCCATGCTTCGGATGGATGTCGATGTCGATTAGTCGGGGTGCGTGTTTTTTGGTATTTTCTTTGCTGCAACGCGTATATACAACTTAGACGCATTAATTTTCAGGTGCGATCATACCAGCATTAATGCACTGGATCCCATTAGAACTCCGCAGTTAAGCGTGCTTGGGCGAGAGTAGTACTAGGATGGGTGACCTCCTGGAAAGTCCTCGTGTTGCACCTTGTTTAATTTTTTTATGCGTTTTAGATTTTGTTGTCGTTTTCTTAGTAAAAAAAACCAGTTTTCAGACCCGATTTTCGTTTCGTTCTTTTTTATTTGTTGTTAAAAGTAAATATAAGGTTATTTTTTGTTTACAAAAGAAAAATCCATGCTTCGATGGATGTCGATGTCGATTAGTCGGGGTGCGTGTTTTTTGGTATTTTTTTTGGTGCAACGCCTATATATAATTTAGACGCATTAATTTTTAGGTGCGATCATACCAGCACTATTGCATCGGATCCCATCAGAACTCCGTTGTTAAGCGTGCTTGGGCGAGAGTAGTACTAGGATGGGTGACCTCCTGGGAAGTACTCTTGTTGCACCTTTTTTAATTTTTTTATACATTTTAGATTTTGTTGTCGTTTTCTTAGTATAAAAAACCAGTTTTCAGACGCGATTTTCGTTTCGTTCTATTTTATTTGTTGTTGGAAGTAAATATAAAGTTATTTTTTGTTTACAAAAGAAAAATCCAAGCTTCGGATGGATGTCGATGTCGATTAGTCGGGGTGCGTGTTTTTTGGTATTTTCTTTGGTGCAATGCGTATATACAATTTAGACGCATTAATTTTCAGGTGCGATCATACCAGCACTAATGCACTGGATCCCATCAGAACTCCGCAGTTAAGCGTGCTTGGGCGAGAGTAGTACTAGGATGGGTGACCTCCTGGAAAGTCCTCGTGTTGCACCTTGTTTAATTTTTTTATGCGTTTTAGATTTTGTTGTCGTTTTCTTAGTAAAAAAAACCAGTTTCCAGACGCGATTTTCGTTTCGTTCTTTTTTATTTTGTTGTTGGAAGTAAATATAAGGTTATTTTTTGTTTACAAAAGAAAAATCCATGCTTCGGATGGATGTCGATGTCGATTAGTCGGGGTGCGTGTTTTTTGGTATTTTATTTGGTGCAACGCGTATATACAATTTAGACGCATTAACATTCATGTGCGATCATACCAGCACTAATGCACTGGATCCCATCAGAACTCCGTAGTTAAGCGTGCTTGGGCGAGAGTAGTACTAGGATAGGTGACCTCCTGGGAAGTCCTCGTGTTGCACCTTTTTTAATTTTTTTATGCGTTTTAGATTTTGTTGTTGTTTTCTTAGTAAAAAAAAACCAATTTTTAGACGCGATTTTTGTTTCGTTCTTTTTTATTTGTTGTTGGTAGTAAATATAAGGTTATTTTTTGTTTACAAAAGAAAAATCCATGCTTCGGATGGATGTCGATGTCGATTAGTCGGGGTGCGTGTTTTTTGGTATTTTCTTTGGTGCAACGTGTATATACAATTTAGACGCATTATTTTTAAGGTGCGATCATACCAGCACTAATGCACTGGATCCCATCAGAACTCCGCAGTTAAGCGTGCTTGGGCCAGATTAGTACAAGGATGGGTGACCTCTTGGGAAGTCCTCGTGTTGCACCTTTTTAAATTTTTTTATGCGTTTTAGATTTTGTTGTCGTTTTCTTAATAAAAAAAACTAGTTTTTATACACGATTATCGTTTCGTTCTTTTTTATTTGTTGTTGGAAGTAAATATAAGGTTATCTTTTGTTTACAAAAGAGAAATCCATGCTTCGGATGGATGTCGATGTCGATTAGTCGGGGTGCATGTTTTTTGGTATTTTCTTTGGTGCAACGCGTATATACAATTTAGACGCATTAATTTTCAGGTGCGATCATACCAGCACTAATGCACTGGATCCCATCAGAAATCCGCAGTTAAGCGTGCTTGGGCGACAGTAGTACTAGGATGAGTGACCTCCTGCGAAGTCCTCGTGTTGCACCTTTTTTAATTTTTTTATGCGTTTTAGATTTTGTTGTCGTTTTCTTTGTAAAAAAAACCAGTTTTAAGACACGATTTTCGTTTAGTTCTTTTTTATTTGTTGTTGGAAGTAAATATAAGGTTATTTTTTGTTTACAAAAGAAAAATCCATGCTTCGGATGGATGTCGATGTCGATTAGTCGGGGAGCGTGTTTTTTGGTATTTTCTTTGGTGCAACGCGTATATACAATTTAGACGCATTAACTTTCATGTGCGATCATACCAGCACTAATGCACCGGATCCCATCAGACCTCCGCAGTTAAGCGTGCTTGGGCGAGAGTAGTACTAGGATGGGTGACCTCCTGCGAAGTCCTCGTGTTGCACCTTTTTTAATTTTTTTATGCGTTTTAGATTTTGTTGTCGTTTTCTTTGTAAAAAAACCAGTTTTAAGACGCGATTTTCGTTTCGTTCTTTTTTATTTGTTGTTGGAAGTAAATATAAGGTTATTTTTTGTTTACAAAAGAAAAATCCATGCTTCGGATGGATGTCGATGTCGATTAGTCGGGGTGCGTGTTTTTTGGTATTTACTTTGGTGCAACTCGTATATACAATTTAGACGCATTAATTTTCCGGTGCGATCATACCAGCACTAATGCACTGGATCCCATCAGAACTCCGCAGTTAAGCGTGCTTGGGCGAGAGTAGTACTAGGATGGGTGACCTCCTGGAAAGTCCTATTGTTGCACCTTTTTTAATTTTTTTTATGCGTTTTAAATTTTGTTGTCATTTTCTTAGTAAAAAAAACCAGTTTTCAGACGCGATTTTCGTTTCGTTCTTTTTTATTTGTTGTTGGAAGTAAATACAAGGTTATTTTTTGTTTACAAAAGAAAAATCCATGCTTCGGATAGATTTCGATGTCGATTTGTAGGGGTGCGTGTTTTTTGGTATTTTCTTTGGTGCAACGCGTATATACAATTTAGACGCATTAATTTTCAGGTGCGATTATACCAGGACTAATGCACCGGATCCCATCATTACTCCGCAGATAAGCGTGCTTGTGCGAGAGTAGTACTAGGATGGGTGACCTCCTGGGAAGTCCTCGTGTTGCACCTTTTTTAATTTTTTTATACATTTTAGATTTTGTTGTCGTTTTCTTAGTATAAAAAACCAGTTTTCAGACGCGATTTTCGTTTCGTTCTATTTTATTTGTTGTTGGAAGTAAATATAAAGTTATTTTTTGTTTACAAAAGAAAAATCCAAGCTTCGGATGGATGTCGATGTCGATTAGTCGGGGTGCGTGTTTTTTGGTATTTTCTTTGGTGCAACGCGTATATACAATTTAGACGCATTAATTTTCAGGTGCGATCATACCAGCACTAATGCACTGGATCCCATCAGAACTCCGCAGTTAAGCGTGCTTGGGCGAGAGTAGTAATAGGATGGGTGACCTCCTTGAAAGTTCTCGTGTTGCACCTTTTTTAATTTTTTTATGCGTTTTAGATTTTGTTGTCGTTTTCTTAGTAAAAAAAACCAGTTTTCAGACGCGATTTTCGTTTTGTTCTTTTTTATTTTGTTGTTGGAAGTAAATATAAGGTTATTTTTTGTTTACAAAAGAAAAATCCATGCTTCGGATGGATGTCGATGTCGATTAGTCGGGGTGCGTAGTTTTTGGTATTTTATTTGGTGCAACGCGTATATACAATTTAGTCGCATTAACATTCATGTGCGATCATACCAGCACTAATGCACTGGATCCCATCAGAACTCCGTAGTTAAGCGTGCTTCGGCGAGAGTAGTACTAGGATGGGTGACCTCTTGGGAAGTCCTCGTGTTGCACCTTTTTTAATTTTTTTATGCGTTTTAGATTTTGTTGTTGTTTTCTTAGTAAAAAAAAAACCAATTATTAGACGCGATTATCGTTTCGTCCTTTTTTATTTGTTGTTGGTAGTAAATATAAGGTAATTTTTTGTTTACAAAAGAAAAATCCATGCTTCGGATGGATGTCGATGTCGATTAGTCGGGGTGCGTGATTTTTGGTATTTTCTTTGGTGCAACGCGTATATACAATTTAGACGCATTAATTTTCATGTGCGATCATACCAGCACTAATGCACCGGATCCCATCAGAACTCCGCAGTTAAGCGTGCTTGGGCTAGAGTAGTACTAGGATGTGTGACCTCCTGGGAAGTCCTCGTGTTGCACCTTTTTTAATTTTTTTATGCGTTTTAGATTTTGTTGTCGTTTTCTTAGTAGAAAAAACCAGTTTTCAGACGCGATTTTCGTTTCGTTCTTTTTTATTTGTTGTTGGAAGTAAATATAAGGTTATTTTTTGTTTACAAAAGAAAAATCCATGCTTCAGATGGATGTCGATGTCGATTAGTCGGGGTGCGTGTTTTTTAGTATTTTCTTTGGTGCAACACGTATATACAATTTAGACTCATTAATTTTCAGGAGCGATCATACCAGCACTATTGCACCGGATCCCTTCAGAACTCCGCAGTTAAGCGTGCTTGGGCGAGAGTAGTACTAGAATTGGTGACCTTCTGGGAAGTCCTCGTGTGGCACCTTTTTTAATTTTTTTATGCGTTTTAGATTTTGTTGTCGTTTTCTTAGTAAAAAAAAACCAGTTTTCAGACGCGATTTTCGTTTCGTTCTTTTATATTTGTTGTTGGAAGTAAATATAAGGTTATTTTTTGTTTACAAAAGAAAAATCCATGCTTCGGATGGATGTCGATGTCGATTAGTCGGGGTGCGTGTTTTTTGGTATTTTCTTTGGTGCAATGCGTTTATACAATTTAGATGCATTAATTTTCAGGTACGATCATACCGGCACTAATGCACCGGATCCCATCATAAATCCGCAGTTAAGCGTGCTTGGATGAGAGTAGTACTAGGATGGGTGACCTCCTGAGAAGTCCTTGTATTGCACCTTTTTTAATTTTTTTTATACGTTTTAGATTTGGTTGTCGTTTTCTTAGTAAAAAAAAAACAAGTTTTCAGACGCGATTTTCTTTTCGTTCTTTTATATTTGTTGTTGGAAGTAAATATAAGGTTATTTTTTGTTTACAAAAGAAAAATCCATGCTTCGGATGGATGTCGATATCGATTAGTCGGGGTGCGTGTTTTTTGGTTTTTTTTGTTGGTGCAACGCGTATATACAATTTAGACGCATTAATTTCCAGGTGCGATCATACCAGCACTAATGCACCGGATCTCATCAGAACTCCGCAGTTAAGCGTGCTTGGGCGAGAGTAGTACTAGGATGGGTGACCTCCAGGCAATTCCTCGTGTTGCACCTTTTTTAATTTTTTTATGCGTTTTAGATTCTGTTGTCGTTTTCTTAGTAAAAAGAACCAATTTTCATACGCGAATTTCGTTTCGTTCTTTTTTATTTGTTGTTGGAAGTAAATATAAGGTTATTTTTTGTTTACAAAAGAAAAATCCATGCTTCGGATGGATGTCGATGTCGATTAGTCGGGGTGCGTGTTTTTTGGTTTTTTTTGTTGGTGCAACGCGTATATACAATTTAGACGCATTAATTTCCAGGTGCGATCATACCAGCACTAATGCACCGAATCTCATCAGAACTCCGCAGTTAAGCGTGCTTGGGCGAGAGTAGTAGTAGGATGGGTGACCTCCTGGCAATTCCTCGTGTTGCACCTTTTTTAATTTTTTTATGCGTTTTAGATTTTGTTGTCGTTTTCTTAGTAAAAAAAACCAATTTTCATACGCGAATTTCGTTTCGTTCTTTTTTATTTGTTGTTGGAAGTAAATATAAGGTTATTTTTTGTTTACAAAAGAAAAATCCATGCTTCGGATGGATGTCGATGTCGATTAGTCGGGGTGCGTGTTTTTTGGTGTTTTTTTTTGGTGCAACGCGTATATACATTTTAGACGCATTAATTTTCAGGTGTGATCATATCTGCACTAATGCACCGGATCCCTTCAGAACTTCGCAGATAAGCGTGCTTGGGCGAGTGTAGTACTAGGATGGGTGACCTCTTGGGAAGTCCTAGTGTTGCACCTTTTTTAATTTTTTTATGCGTTTTAGATTTTGTTGTCGTTTTCTTAGTAAAAAAACCAGTTTTCAGACGCTATTTTCGTTTCGTTCTTTTTTATTTGTTGTTGGAAGTAAATATAATGTTATTTTTTGTTTACAAAAGAAAAATCCATGCTTCGGATGGATGTCGATGTCGATTAGTCAGTGTGCGTGTTTTATGGTATTTTCTTTGGTGCAACATGTATATACAATTTCGACGCATTAATTTTCAGGTGCGATCATACCAGCACAAATGCACCGGATCCCATCAAAACTCCGGAGTTAAGCGTGCTTGGACGAGAGTAGTACTAGGATGGGTGACCTCCTGGGAAGTCCTCGTGTTGCACCTTTTTAATTTTTTTATGCGTTTTAGATTTTGTAGTCGTTTTCTTAGTAAAAAAAACCAGTTTTCAGACGCGATTTTCATTTTGTTCTTTTATATTTGTTGTTGGAAGTAAATATAAGGTTATTTTTTGTTTACAAAAGAAAAATCCATGCTTCGGATGCATGTCGATGTCGATTAGTCGGGGTGCGTGTTTTTTGGTATTTTCTTTGGTGCAACGCTTATATACAATTTTGACGCATTAATATTTAGGTGCGATCATACCCGCATTAATGCACCGGATCCCATCAGAACTCCGCAGTTAAGCGTGCTTGGGCGAGAGTAGTACTAGGATGGGTGACCTCCTGGGAAGTCCTCGTGTTGCACCTTTTTTAATTTTTTTATGCATTATAGATTCTGTTGTCGTTTTCTTAGTAAAAAAAACCAGTTTTCAGACGCGATTTTCGTTTCGTTCTTTTTTATTTGTTGTTGGAAGTAAATATAAGGTTATTTTTTGTTTACAAAAGAAAAATCCATGCTTCGGATGGATGTCGATGTCGATTAGTCGGGGTGCGTGTTTTTTGGTTTTTTTTGTTGGTGCAACGCGTATATACAATTTAGACGCATTAATTTCCAGGTGCGATTATACCAGCACTAATGCACCGGATCTCATCAGAACTCCGCAGTTAAGCGTGCTTGGGCGAGAGTAGTACTAGGATGGGTGACCTCCTGGCAATTCCTCGTGTTGCACCTTTTTTAATTTTTTTATGCGTTTTAGATTTTGTTGTCGTTTTCTTAGTAAAAAAAACCAATTTTCATACGCGAATTTCGTTTCGTTCTTTTTTATTTGTTGTTGGAAGTAAATATAAGGTTATTTTTTGTTTACAAAAGAAAAATCCATGCTTCGGATGGATGTCGATGTCGATTAGTCGGGGTGCGTGTTTTTTGGTGTTTTTTTTTGGTGCAACGCGTATATACATTTTAGACGCATTAATTTTCAGGTGTGATCATATCTGCACTAATGCACCGGATCCCTTCAGAACTTCGCAGATAAGCGTGCTTGGGCGAGTGTAGTACTAGGATGGGTGACCTCTTGGGAAGTCCTCGTGTTGCACCTTTTTTAATTTTTTTATGCGTTTTAGATTTTGTTGTCGTTTTCTTAGTAAAAAAACCAGTTTTCAGACGCTATTTTCGTTTCGTTCTTTTTTATTTGTTGTTGGAAGTAAATATAATGTTATTTTTTGTTTACAAAAGAAAAATCCATGCTTCGGATGGATGTCGATGTCGATTAGTCAGGGTGCGTGTTTTATGGTATTTTCTTTGGTGCAACATGTATATACAATTTCGACGCATTAATTTTCAGGTGCGATCATACCAGCACAAATGCACCGGATCCCATCAAAACTCCGGAGTTAAGCGTGCTTGGACGAGAGTAGTACTAGGATGGGTGACCTCCTGGGAAGTCCTCGTGTTGCACCTTTTTAATTTTTTTATGCGTTTTAGATTTTGTAGTCGTTTTCTTAGTAAAAAAAACCAGTTTTCAGACGCGATTTTCATTTTGTTCTTTTATATTTGTTGTTGGAAGTAAATATAAGGTTATTTTTTGTTTACAAAAGAAAAATCCATGCTTCGGATGCATGTCGATGTCGATTAGTCGGGGTGCGTGTTTTTTGGTATTTTCTTTGGTGCAACGTGTATATACAATTTTGACGCATTAATATTTAGGTGCGATCATACCCGCACTAATGCACCGGATCCCATCAGAACTCCGCAGTTAAGCGTGCTTGGGCGAGAGTAGTACTAGCATGGGTGACCTCCTGGGAAGTCCTCGTGTTGCACCTTTTTTAATTTTTTTATGCATTATAGATTCTGTTGTCGTTTTCTTAGTAACAAAAACCAGTTTTCAGACGCGATTTTCGTTTCGTTCTTTTTTATTTGTTGTTGGAAGTAAATATAAGGTTATTTTTTGTTTACAAAAGAAAAATCCATGCTTCGGATGGATGTCGATGTCGATTAGTCGGGGTGCGTGTTTTTTGGTTTTTTTTGTTGGTGCAACGCGTATATACAATTTAGACGCATTAATTTCCAGGTGCGATCATACCAGCACTAATGCACCGGATCTCATCAGAACTCCGCAGTTAAGCGTGCTTGGGCGAGAGTAGTACTAGGATGGGTGACCTCCTGGCAATTCCTCGTGTTGCACCTTTTTTAATTTTTTTTATGCGTTTTAGATTTTGTTGTCGTTTTCTTAGTAAAAAAAACTAGTTTTCAGACGCGATTTTCGTTTCGTTTTTTTTATTTGTTGTTGGAAGTAAATATAAGGTTATTTTTTGTTTACAAAAGAAAAATCCAAGCTTCGGATGGATGTCGATGTCGATTAGTCGGGGTGCGTGTTTTTTGGTATTTTCTTTGGTGCAACGCGTATATACAATTTTGACGCATTAATTTTCATGTTCGATCATACCAGCACTAATGCACCGGATCCCATCAGAACTCTGCAGTTAAGCGAGCTTGGGCGAGAGTAGTACTAGGATGGGTGACCTCTTGGGAAGTCCTTGTGTTGCACCTTTTTTAATTTTTTTTATGCGTTTTAGATTTTGTTGTCGTTTTCTTAGTAAAAAAAACCAGTTTTCAGACGCGATTTTGGTTTCGTTCTTTTTTATTTGTTGTTGGAAGTAAATATAAGGTTATTTTTTGTTTACAAAAGAAAAATCCATGCTTCGGATGTCGATTAGTCGGGGTGCGTGTTTTTTGGTATTTTCTTTGGTGCAACGCACGCGTATATACAATTTAGACGCATTAATTTTCAGGTGCGATCATACCAGCACTAATGCACCGGATCCCACCAGAACTCCGCAGTTAAGCGTGCTTGGGCAAGAGTAGTACTAGTATGGGTGACCTCCTGGGAAGTCCTCGTGTTGCACCTTTTTTAATTTTTTTATGCGTTTTAGATTTTGTTGTCGTTTTCTTAGTAAAAAAAACCAGTTTTCAGACGCGATTTTCGTTTCGTTCTTTTTTATTTGTTGTTGGAAGTAAATATAAGGTTATTTTTTGTTTACAAAAGAAAAATCCATGCTTCGGATGGATGTCGATGTCGATTAGTCGGGGTGCGTGTTTTTTGGTTTTTTTTGTTGGTGCAACGCGTATATACAATTTAGACGCATTAATTTCCAGGTGCGATCATACCAGCACTAATGCACCGAATCTCATCAGAACTCCGCAGTTAAGCGTGCTTGGGCGAGAGTAGTAGTAGGATGGGTGACCTCCTGGCAATTCCTCGTGTTGCACCTTTTTTAATTTTTTTATGCGTTTTAGATTTTGTTGTCGTTTTCTTAGTAAAAAAAACCAATTTTCATACGCGAATTTCGTTTCGTTCTTTTTTATTTGTTGTTGGAAGTAAATATAAGGTTATTTTTTGTTTACAAAAGAAAAATCCATGCTTCGGATGGATGTCGATGTCGATTAGTCGGGGTGCGTGTTTTTTGGTGTTTTTTTTTGGTGCAACGCGTATATACATTTTAGACGCATTAATTTTCAGGTGTGATCATATCTGCACTAATGCACCGGATCCCTTCAGAACTTCGCAGATAAGCGTGCTTGGGCGAGTGTAGTACTAGGATGGGTGACCTCTTGGGAAGTCCTCGTGTTGCACCTTTTTTAATTTTTTTATGCGTTTTAGATTTTGTTGTCGTTTTCTTAGTAAAAAAACCAGTTTTCAGACGCTATTTTCGTTTCGTTCTTTTTTATTTGTTGTTGGAAGTAAATATAATGTTATTTTTTGTTTACAAAAGAAAAATCCATGCTTCGGATGGATGTCGATGTCGATTAGTCAGTGTGCGTGTTTTATGGTATTTTCTTTGGTGCAACATGTATATACAATTTCGACGCATTAATTTTCAGGTGCGATCATACCAGCACAAATGCACCGGATCCCATCAAAACTCCGGAGTTAAGCGTGCTTGGACGAGAGTAGTACTAGGATGGGTGACCTCCTGGGAAGTCCTCGTGTTGCACCTTTTTAATTTTTTTATGCGTTTTAGATTTTGTAGTCGTTTTCTTAGTAAAAAAAACCAGTTTTCAGACGCGATTTTCATTTTGTTCTTTTATATTTGTTGTTGGAAGTAAATATAAGGTTATTTTTTGTTTACAAAAGAAAAATCCATGCTTCGGATGCATGTCGATGTCGATTAGTCGGGGTGCGTGTTTTTTGGTATTTTCTTTGGTGCAACGTGTATATACAATTTTGACGCATTAATATTTAGGTGCGATCATACCCGCACTAATGCACCGGATCCCATCAGAACTCCGCAGTTAAGCGTGCTTGGGCGAGAGTAGTACTAGCATGGGTGACCTCCTGGGAAGTCCTCGTGTTGCACCTTTTTTAATTTTTTTATGCATTATAGATTCTGTTGTCGTTTTCTTAGTAACAAAAACCAGTTTTCAGACGCGATTTTCGTTTCGTTCTTTTTTATTTGTTGTTGGAAGTAAATATAAGGTTATTTTTTGTTTACAAAAGAAAAATCCATGCTTCGGATGGATGTCGATGTCGATTAGTCGGGGTGCGTGTTTTTTGGTTTTTTTTGTTGGTGCAACGCGTATATACAATTTAGACGCATTAATTTCCAGGTGCGATCATACCAGCACTAATGCACCGGATCTCATCAGAACTCCGCAGTTAAGCGTGCTTGGGCGAGAGTAGTACTAGGATGGGTGACCTCCTGGCAATTCCTCGTGTTGCACCTTTTTTAATTTTTTTTATGCGTTTTAGATTTTGTTGTCGTTTTCTTAGTAAAAAAAACTAGTTTTCAGACGCGATTTTCGTTTCGTTTTTTTTATTTGTTGTTGGAAGTAAATATAAGGTTATTTTTTGTTTACAAAAGAAAAATCCAAGCTTCGGATGGATGTCGATGTCGATTAGTCGGGGTGCGTGTTTTTTGGTATTTTCTTTGGTGCAACGCGTATATACAATTTTGACGCATTAATTTTCATGTTCGATCATACCAGCACTAATGCACCGGATCCCATCAGAACTCTGCAGTTAAGCGAGCTTGGGCGAGAGTAGTACTAGGATGGGTGACCTCTTGGGAAGTCCTTGTGTTGCACCTTTTTTAATTTTTTTTATGCGTTTTAGATTTTGTTGTCGTTTTCTTAGTAAAAAAAACCAGTTTTCAGACGCGATTTTGGTTTCGTTCTTTTTTATTTGTTGTTGGAAGTAAATATAAGGTTAGTTTTTGTTTACAAAAGAAAAATCCATGCTTCAGATGGATGTCGATGTCGATTAGTCGGGGTGCGTGTTTTTTGGTATTTTCTTTGGTGCAACGCGTATATACAATTTAGAAGTATTAATTTTCAGGTGCGATCATACCAGCACTAATGCACCGGATCCTATCAGAACTCCGCAGTTAAGCGTGCTTGGGCGAGAGTATTACGAGGATGGGTGACCTCAGGGGAAGTCCTCGTGTTGCACCATTTTTAATTTTTTAATGCGTTTTAGATTTTGTTGTCGTTTTTTGTAAAAAAAACCGGTTTTCAGACGCGATTTTCGTTTCGTTCCTTTTTATTTGTTGTTGGAAGTAAATATAAGGTTATTTTTTGTTTACAAAAGAAAAATCCATGCTTCAGATGGATGTCGATGTCGATTAGTCGGGGTGCATGTTTTTTGGTATTTTCTTTGGTGCAACGCGTATATACAATTTAGACGCATTAATTTTCAGGTGCGATCATACCGGCACTAATGTACCGGATCCCATCATAACTCCGCAGTTAAGCGTGCTTGGGCGAGAGTAGTACTAGAATGGGTGACCTCCTGGGAAGTCCTCGTGTTGCACGTTTTTTAATTTTTTTTATACGTTTTATATTTTGTTGTCGTTTTCTTAGTAAAAAAAAACCAGTTTTCAGTCGCGATTTTCATTTCGTTCTTTTTTATTTGTTGTTTGAAGTAAATATAAGGTTATTTTTTGTTTACAAAAGAAAAATCCATGCTTCGGATGGATGTCGATGTCGATTAGTAGGGTTGCGTGTTTTTCGGTATTTTCTTTGGTGCAACGCGTATATACAATTTAGACGCATTAATTTTCAGGTGCGATGATAACAACACTAATGCACCGGATCCCATCAAAACTCCGCAGTTTAGCGTGCTTGAGCGAGAGTAGTACTAGGATGGGTGACCTCATGGGAAGTCCTCGTGTAGCACCTTTTTAAATTTTTTTTATGCGTTTTAGATTTTGTTGTCGTTTTCTTAGTAAAAAAAAACCAGTTTTCAGACGCGATTTTCATTTCGTTCTTTTTTATTTGTTGTTGGAAGTAAATATAAGGTTATTTTTTGTTTACAAAAGAAAAATCCATGCTTCGGATGGATGTCGATGCCGATTAGTCGGGGTGCGTGTTTTTTGGTATTTTCTTTGGTGCAACGCGTATATACAATTTAGACGCATTAATTTTCAGGTGCGATCATACCGGCACTAATGAACCGGATCCCATCAGAACTCCGCAGTTAAGCGTGCTTGGCCGAGAGTAGTACTAGGATGAGTGACCTCATGGGAAGTCCTCGTATTGCACCTTTTTTAATTTTTTTTATGCGTTTTAGATTTTATTGTCGTTTTCTTAGTAAAAAAAACCAGTTTTCAGACGCGATTTACGTTTCGTTCTTTTTTATTTGTTGTTGGAAGTAAATATAAGGTTATTTTTTGTTTACAAAAGAAAAATCCATGCTTCAGATGGATGTCGATGTCGATTAGTCGGGGTGCGTGTTTTTTGGTATTTTCTTTGGTGCAACGCGAATATACAATTTAGACGCATTAATTTTTAGGTGCGATCATACCAGCACTGATGCACCGGATCCCATCAGAATTCCGTAGTTAAGCGTGCTTGGGCGAGAGTAGTACTAGGATGGGTGACCTCCTGGGAAGTCCTCGTGTTGCACCTTTTTTAATTTTTTTATGCGTTTTAAATTTTGTTGTCGTTTTCTTAGTAAAAAAAAACCAGTTTTCAGACGCCATTTTCGTTTCGTTCTTTTTTATTTGTTGTTGGAAGTAAATATAAGGTTATTATTTGTTTACAAAAGAAAAATCCATGCTTCGGATGGATGTCGATGTCGATTAGTCGGGGTGCGTGTTTTTTGGTATTTTTTTGGTGCAACGCGTATATACAATTTAGACGCGTTAATTTTCAGGTGCGATCATACCAGCACTAATGCACCGGATCCCATCAAAACTCCGCAGTTAAGCGTACTTGGGCGACTATAGTACTAGGATGGGTGACCTCCATGGAAGTCCTCGTGTTGCACCTTTTTTAATTTTTTTATGCGTTTTAGATTTTGTTGTCGTTTTCTTAGTAAAAAAAAACCAGTTTTCGGACGCGATTTTCTTTTCGTTCTTTTTTATTTGTTGTTGGAAGTAAATATAAGGTTATTTTTTGTTTACAAAAGAAAAATCCATGCTTCGGATGGATGTCGTTGTCGATTAGTCGGGGTGCGTGTTTTTTGGTATTTTCTTTGGTGCAACGCGTATATACAATTTAGACGCATTAATTTTCAGGTGCGACCATACCTGCACTAATGCACCGGATCCCATCAGAACTCCGCAGTTAAGCGTGCTTGGGCGAGAGTAGTACTAGGATCGGTGACCTACTTGGAAGTCCTCATGCTGCACCTTTTTTAATTTTTTTTATGCGTTTTAGATTTTGTTGTCATTTTCTTTGTAAAAAAAACCAGTTTTCAGACCCGATTTTCGTTTCGTTCTTGTTTATTTGTTGTTGGAAGTAAATATAAGGTTATTTTTTGTTTACAAAAGAAAAATCCATGCTTCGGATGTATGTCAATGTCGATTAGTCGGGGTGCATGTTTTTTGGTATTTTCTTTGGTGCAACGCGTATATACAATTTAGACGCATTAATTTTCAGGTGCGATCATACCGGCACTAATGCACCGGATCCCATCATAACTCCGCAGTTAAGCGTGCTTGGGCGAGAGTAGTACTAGAATGGGTGACCTCCTGGGAAGTCCTCGTGTTGCACGTTTTTTAATTTTTTTTATACGTTTTACATTTGTTGTCATTTTCTTGGTAAAAAAAAACCAGTTTTCAGACGCGATTTTCGTTTCGTTCTTTTTTATTTGTTGTTTGAAGTAAATATAAGGTTATTTTTTGTTTATAAAAGAAAAATCTTTGCTTCGGATGGATGTCGATGTCGATTAGTAGGGGTGCGTGTTTTTTGGTATTTTCTTTGGTGTAACGCGTATATACAATTTAGACGCATTAATTTTCAGGTGCGATCATAACAACACTAATGAACCGGATCCCATCAAAACTCCGCAGTTAAGCGTGCTTGAGCGAGAGTAGTACTAGGATGGGTGACCTCATGGGAAGTCCTCGTGTTGCACCTTTTTTAATTTTTTTTATGCGTTTTAGATTTTGCTGTCGTTTTCTTAGTAAAAAAAACCAGTTTTCAGACGCGATTTACATTTCGTTCTTTTTTATTTGTTGTTGGAAGTAAATAAAATGTTATTTTTTGTTTACAAAAGAAAAATTCATGCTTCGGATGGATGTCGATGTCGATTAGTCAGGGTGCGTGTTTTTTGGTATTTTCTTTGGTGCCACACGTATATACAATTTAAACGCATTAATTTTCATGTGCGATCATACCAGCATTAATGCACCGGATCCTATAAGAACTCCGCAGTTAAGCGTGCTTGGGCGAGAGTAGTACTAGGATGGGTGACCTACTCGGAAGTCCTCATGTTGCACCTTTTTTAATTTTTTTTATGCGTTTTAGATTTTGTTGTCATTTTCTTAGTAAAAAAAACCAGTTTTCAGACCCGATTTTCGTTTCGTTCTTTTTTATTTGTTGTTGGAAGTAAATATAAGGTTATTTTTTGTTTACAAAAGAAAAATCCATGCTTCGGATGGATGTCGAAGTCGATTAGTCGTGGTGCGTGTTTTTTGGTATTTTCTTTGGTGCAACGCGTATATACAATTTAGACGCATTAATTTTCAAGTTCGATCATACCAGCAATAATGCACCGGATCCCATCAGAACTCCGCAGTTAAGCGTGCTTGGGCGAGAGTAGTACTAGGATGGGTGACCTCCTCGGAAGTCCTCATGTTGCACCTTTTTTAATTTTTTTTATGCGTTTTAGATTTTGTTGTCATTTTCTTAGTAAAAAAAACCAGTTTTCAGACGCGATTTTCGTTTCGTTCTTTTTTATTTGTTGTTGGAAGTGAATATAAGGTTATTTTTTGTTTACAAAAGAAAAATCCATGCTTCGGATGGATGTCGATGTCGATTAGTCGGGGTGCGTGTTTTTTGGTATTTTCTTTGGTGCAACGCGTATATACAATTTAGAAGTATTAATTTTCAGGTGCGATCATACCAGCACTAATGCACCGGATCCTATCAGAACTCTGCTGTTAAGCATGTTTGGGCGAGAGTAGTACTAGGATGGGTGACCTCCTCGGAAGTCCTCTTGTTGCACCTTTTTTAATTTTTTTTATGCGTTTTAGATTTTGTTGTCATTTTCTTAGTAAAAAAAACCAGTTTTCAAACGCGATTTTCGTTTCGTTCTTTTTTATTTGTTGTTGGAAGTGAATATAAGGTTATTTTTTGTTTACAAAAGAAAAATCCATGCTTCGGATGGATGTCGATGTCGATTAGTCGGGGTGCGTGTTTTTTGGTATTTTCTTTGGTGCAACGCGTATATACAATTTAGACACATTAATTTTCAGGTGCGATCATAACAACACTAATGAACCGGATCCCATCAAAACTCCGCAGTTAAGCGTGCTTGAGCGAGAGTAGTACTAGGATCGGTGACCTCATGGGATGTCCTCGTGTTGCTCCTTTTTTAATTTTTTTTATGCGTTTTAGATTTTGTTGTCGTTTT
>JBBPBT010001310.1:4049170-4074929 GCA_037974875.1 Cicer bijugum | reverse complement strand
GTTCCACACTTGTAAGCATGGAGTGAGTTATAAGATATTTTTGAGTTACCAACTTACCATACATTCATAAATAAATAAAAATTGAGCCAAAATATAAAGATCATAAAAAAAAAAATAAAAAAAAAAACTTTAGATACTTAGTTTGAATATCGATAAAATTTTTAATATGTTAATCGTTAGCGAACCTACAAAATTAGATAATTGAATTGAATATAAGAATAAGAAAATTGATAAAAGAAATATGAAAATAGTTGAAAAAAGACAAGAAGATAACACAGAAGAAATAAAATGTTTAATAAAAGTTTGCTTTGACGTGGAAGGAGAAGAAATTTTAGGAAGTCTTTGAGTGAACCCACACCTCCAACCAAAGTTAGTTACATGAGCTCAACTTATAATAAAACTCATAGTTTACCACTAAACCACCACAAGATGCACTAATTGAATTGTCATAATAACTATTCCATTTCTACAACGAGTCCGAGTTTGAATTATTACTAAGAGAGATATTAATATTTAATTTTTAATATATTTTGAATATAATTATCTTCAATGAAATGAATTTATAAAGAAAAAAAAATTACAAAAAAAATATTATAAAAGATAATTGATTTAGTGTAAGTGGTCTGTTTATAATCGATTTACTTAATTTTTATTTTTAACAAAATCACTTATATTTGAAACTCCCTACTAAAACATCATTTTTATTTTACATGGACCTGCCACCTCAACATTAAGAGTCTAATAACCACTTTTTAACATAATTGAATTCAAATTGACTACTTTTTTATTAAAAAATATTTAAAATATTAATTTATTACAAACATGTAATTTAAAGATAGATCGTTTGGAAGAATTTAAATTCAAATATTGATTGAGTAAATTTTAATTTAATTTAATTTATTTTTTAGTTAAATTCTAAATTATTAAGAGTATTTCCTCTTAAAACTAGATTATTAAATAAATAAATAAAAGAAATTGGTGACCAAATAACAAATAATTACGCGGGCGGCACTCTTTTGTTTTCACACAACCAATTCTTATGATATCAATTGGCATGCAATATGAAACAAGACGTTAATTGCAAATATCCCCCGTCCACATAATGAACAACAATTATTTTAGGGAAGGGGAAGCTTGATTAACGCCAATATTGGATGAAGACACATGAAATATTGAGGTCGGTTAGAACGAAAGGGCTGGTCACGTCGTTGGCCCACAACATCAATAATCCCTAATGCCACTAATAAATATCATTACTTTTTGTTCCTCTTTATTTGAAATGAAGCACTTGCATTTTCAGGCTGTTTGAGTAGGCATCTACACAGACTTTAAGTGGGATCACATCACTGATTTTTATTTTTATCTCATATCATAAGGGCTACGTACCCTCCATTTCCAACCCACGTGTTCCCGATTCTCCCACGGTGCTTGTGTGTATTATTGTCTTGTCTAACGAATTAAAGGTCGAATAATTTAATCTTCTAAAGAATATAAGAGAAGTTACAAGAGTTTTACAGAAAATGTAGTAATTTAATTACTTTCTATTTCAAATTTGATCTATTTTGTAAGAGTTTAATTTTATGCATCCAGTATGAATTCTTTTATACTATTAATTGTTGGAATATAGAGAATTTTAATGTGTGAATTAAAAAATTGTTGAAGTTCTACAATGGAAAATTCTCATATTTTGAGTAGTTTTAACTCTATAAATATTAAAATCTCACATTGGATAGATAACATATGTGAGTTTGCTTTCATCACTATATAATGAGTTTCAAACTCTTGTGAAAAGTTCACAAATGATGGATCTATTTTCCACCTTTGATATTTATGAGCGGTTTTGTACCCTTGTCCCTTTGATCTTTAAGTGATTGTTATGTCGTAGTTCCTTCATTTTCAGAGCGGTTGTTATGTGGTAGTCCATTCGTTTTTTTATAGCGGTTGATATGTCGTAGTCCTTTCGATTTTTATAGAAGTTGTTATGTTGTAGTCTCTACGATTTTTAGAGCGGTTGTTATACCGTAGTTCTATCAATTTTTGAGTGGTTCTAATAGAGCAGTTTTTATGTCGTAGTTTCGTCAATTTTTGAGTGGTCCTAATACCACTTTGAGCGGTTTTTATACCGTAGTACTTTTAATTTATGAGTGGTCATAGTATCATATTGTAAGTGACTTTAATCGTCATATTGAGAGTATCTTTAACCGCCATATTGAGAATGTAATTCTAGAAAGGTTTTCTATGGTGCAATGGAACTCCGATACAATCCGAATTGTTTTATCCTTGGGACTTCGTGGTTGATAGTCTGCCTTGCACAATTTGAGTAGTGCCGTGAAATGTCTTAAATAGAGCGGCCTAGTATGTGACTCAACCTATTAATCTTTTCGGTGGCATAAATTGTGATTTTTAAATAATTTTCTAAACTCAAAAATAACAATTTTAAGACGCTTCTTTCTGCAATGTCAACCGAAGAGATTACTAGATTTGGTGCCTCTAATTTCAATAATCTGTTTCAATGAGGCAAACATAAAAAGATAAGAAAACTAAAGAATTAACTCCTGGGAGGATAATGATTACTCTATAAGAATTATATTCTTATTGGTATTGTTGATTATCTATATAACTACTACAATTCTAGCAATACTATGGGCCGCTACCTCAAGTATCAAAGTATTAGATGATCGATGTCAGATCCACGAGGCTCACTCCCGTAAAATTCAGAAAATAACACATGAGATCATCTATTAAGGTACGTCATAAATTAAATGTTGAAATTTGATATGTCTCATTCTATTTGAATGTTGAAATAAATAAAATGTCTCATTCTGCTTACATGTTGTGTGATTTTAATTTTTGACATGCTAGACTCTGTGATGTGAACACATCTGATTTCAAACTTAAGTAACTTAGGTTTAATTCAAAAGTTATCTTTAAATGATTTTGAAAAATTTGATTTTTGTAGTCAAGCTAAAATAATCAAGAGTTCACGTAAATATGTAGTTAGAGAATCTGAGTCTTTAGATTTATTACACTATGATATATGTGAACTTGATGGGATGTTAACCTGAAATGAAAAATAAAAGTGAAACACTTGACATGTTAAGGATCTTTGTCACTGAAATTGAAAATCAATTTAGTAGAAAGATTAAGAGGTTCCAAGTATGATTCTAGTTTGTTTAATGAATTTTATAAATTTCCTAGAATTGTACATGGAACAACTACATCATAATTGTTTGAAGTGAAGGGAAAAGTTGAAGAAAAAAAATAGAACTCTTATTGAAGTAGTTGTTGCTAGTATGCTTAACTCTAGTGTTGCATCTCATTGGTGTGCGGAAAATATATATATATATTACTTATTTGCTATATTTTGAATAGAGTTCCTAAATCTAAAACAAAACATCTTCTTATGAGATAGTGAAGAAAATACAATCGACCTTGTCTTGTTTTTGAACTTGGGGTTATCTTGCTTATGTTAGAATCCTCGATCCCAAACGAATTAAACTCGCCAATAGAGCCTATGAATGTGTATTCATTGGGTATGCAGTAAATAATGAAACATATAAGTTTTATGACCTAAATGAGAAATTGATCATAGAGTCAAATGATGTTGACTTCTATGAAAATAAATTCTCTTTCAAATCAAGAAATTGTGGGGGGTGCAAACTAAGTCATGTTCCCGTGACCAGAAGCATTGAAAGCAACAAACAAGGCAAAGCAAAAATTCGAAGAAGTAAGAGAGTTATAGTTGTTAAAGATTATGTACCCCATCATACGACCTATACCTTAGAAGAGGACTCTACAAATCATTAAGAGGCTTTGTCATCTTTGGATGCAGATTTATTGCAAGAAGCAATAAATAATGAAATGGATTCTCTAGAGTCAAACATGACTAGACATTTTGTAGACTTGCCTCATGGTTGCATATCAATAGGTTGTAAATGAATATTGAAAAAGAAACTAAAACCCAATGGAATGATTGATAAATACAAGGCTTGCTTTGTAGGCAAAGGTTTCAGACAAAGATAAAATATAGATTTCTTCGACACCTTTTTACCGGTCACTAGAATTACATCCATTAGGGTAATCATCTCATTTGGTGCTATTCATAACTTGGCGGTACACCAAATGGGTGTCATAATTGTTTTTATTAAATGGTGATTTGGAAGAAGAAATCTACATGGAACAACCTGAAGATTTTGTGATTCATGGACAAGAAAACAAGGTTTGTAACTTAGATAAATCTTTGTATGATCTTAAACGAGCTTCTAAAAAATTACATGAAAAATTAGATAACTTGATTATATCGAATGAGTGACAAATGTATTTATTACATATCTGAAAATGACATTTGCACTATCATATGTCTCTATTGAGATAACCTACTCGTATTTTGATTGTAAACCTGCTTGCACACCATTTGATCCAAGTGTAAAATATTTCAAGAACACAGGTGAAGGTATTAGACAAATTGAATATGCCACTGATTGTACTAGACCCGACATTGCCTACATCATGGGACTGTAGTGCAAGTTTACTAGTAGACCTAGTATGGTGCATTGTCACAATGTTGAAAGAGTCATGGGATGCCTAAAAAGGACCATGAAACTCGAATTACATTATCAAAGATTTCCTGCCGTACTTGAAGGATACAATATTGCTTATTGGAACATTTTATCAGATGTCTCCAAAGCAACCAATGACTATATTGTAGTATAGCTAGTGGTGTTGTATATTGGAAATCAAAGAATAGACGATATTGGTTCAGTCCACAATGGAATCTGAAATGATAGCACTAGCCACTACTAGTGAAGAATCGACTTGGTTGAAATGTTTGCTAGTTGAGATCCCTTTTATGGGAAACCTATGACATGTGTTTGATCCACAACGATAGTACGGCAACGATTGCAAAGCTTGAGAATCGTTATTACATTGGTAAGAGACGACAAATACATCATAAGCACAACACAATTAGAGAATACTTTCCAAATGAGTTGTTATAGTGCATCATGTACACACTAACGAGAATTTAGCATATCATTTGACGAAATGATTAGCTAGAGAGAAAGTCCTAAATACATCCAAAAGGATGGGACTATTGCCTATAGATAAACGAGTCACTTATGATGGTAACCCAACCTAAAAGACTAGTGATCCCAAGAATTAGATTCAATGGGTAATAACAAGTCATAGTGATATAAGATGAACGTGCTATATTATTCATGAGAGAAGGATGATTCCTGAAGTGATAAAATGATGAGATAATAGAAACTCTTAATGATATCTATACTCTATGTGGAGTGGAGTACCTAGCTATAAGAGTACTTTAGATAAACTCACCTATGTGAATGTGGAAGTGGGGCCGCTTCCTATGGAACATTGAGGCATAATTCTTAGAGCATTCCCTATACTAGGATAGACGTGCGTGGCCATTAATGCACGAGCTTTTGAGAATACACCCTATGAAAAGGTTGTGTGCGTTTGATATCAAATATAGAGTTCAAGACTACGAGCCACTCTTATTTAATCTGAATCTTACTTACTATGCAAAGCTTCAAGTCAAGAGACACATTTGTTTATGCATAATCTTATAGAAGCGTTTGACGCTATTTCAGAAACATTTTTCTAAATTCAATTGGGGGATTGTTGGAACATAGAGTATCTTAATGTGTGAATTGAAAATTTGTTGAAGTCACACATTGGAAAATTTCTCATATTATGAGTAGTTTTCAACTCTAAAAATACTAAACTCCCACATTGGATATAAAACATATGTGGGTTTGCTTCCATCACTATATAATGAGTTTCAAACTCTTATGAAAATTACACCAAAGTTGGATGCATTTTTGAAATTTTTCTTTTCTTTGTTTACTATTATGGTTGACTTATTTCCGAGTCACTTCTCTTTTTATTCTACTGGACTTATTTCCGAGGCACGTCTCTTTTTATTCTACTGGACTTATTTCCGAGCCACTTCTCCCCTTTCTTTTCGTCCCTTCGATATGTGCGTGAATTTAATCGTAATATTGAGAGTGACTTTAACAGCTACATTGAGGGTGTAATTGTAGAACGTTTTTCTACGGTGCAGTGGAACACCGACACAGTGAAACTGAGTTGTTTTATCCTGGGGACTTCGTGGTTTATAGTCTGCCTTGCACAATTTAGGTAATGCAGCAAAATGTCTTAAGGAGAGCGACCTATTCTGTGACTCAACCCAGTAATCTTTTCGGTGGCATAAATTGTGATTTTTAAATAATTTTGTAAACTCAAAAACAACCTTAACATACAAAAAGTCATGGTAAAATTCAAATTGGTAGATAATATAAAATATTTACAATCACAGTATATATAAATATTCATTTTATAATATTAACATCAAAATTTGAGACATGTACTCGTTAAAAAAAATAGAAGTTATATATGTATAAATAAAAGTTCAAGAAGATTCTCGATAATTTATTACGTAAACACACATTTCTCTGCTATCTAAACTTTACTAGGGCTTTGTGGCTGCTCTATTTGTCTTGAACTAATCTCGACCAATGTGAGACTTCCCTATGTTTTCTTAACCTTTCCATGGTGTTAATGTTTTCTTTTCTCTCTTGTACATGGTTGATGAATTATTTGATTAAATTAGTGGAAAGGTGTCATCTTATCAAAGGAGGAGAAAAAATGTGTCATAATTGAGGAAGACGATATTTTTGGAGAAGAAGAATTTCATAGAATATTGTCAAAGAATTCGGGGACAGATAGTTCATGACTGTAACACCTTGAATAAAAAAAAAATCTAATATTTTAGGCTAACATATAATTGAGGCTTGAACAACCTTATGCCTCTATGTACACTAGTAGAAAATTTAGTTTTTAATACAACAAGTTAAGTCATTTACGTGCCCCCCGACTTAACAAATGAGACAAAGATATATTTAAGTCGTTGCCTGTATAAATGAGTCAACAAAATGAGGTGGTGACAATTTTCTAAATATGTGAAACACGTTTAACACGGTTATATTGGCGACCAACTTAAGAGAGACGGTAAAAATAAAAAAATAAAAAAGTATATATCCCATCTTCCTTTGTGTTTAAGTCGGTTAGTTCGAAAAACCACTTATAAAATGAGGCGGTGTCAATTTTGTAAATATATGAAACTTCTTTAATGTGGTTCTATTTATAACTGATTTAAGGCATGACTAAAAGAATATGAAAGATCTCGTGTACTTAGCATTTTATCTTCCCACTCCCATAACCTCAGCGCTCTAAACCTCCACCTTCTATTCCTATCCTCTATATCGTGAAACACTTACAACCTGAATTATGACTTCCTGCCTTTCTTCTAAAGTTGACTTCACTACCCATTGCCATTTTATCCTCACCTCTTTATCAATCAACTAAGATATTTTTGATTCTCAAGTTAAATTACATATTTTATATCTTTCATTTTTTATGATTTGTGTGTGGACATAATAGGGAGAAAAACAATAGTATTTTATGTAGAAAGGCTGACATATAAGGTGTAGATTTTACAAATATAGTATTTTATGTATTAGAGACAATAGACGTGTACATCTTGATATTGAAACAAAACAAAACAATTAAAAAATATAGAACGTTACTGAATATCATTTATCTCCATGATTTCACATAACTTGTATCTCAAATAAGAAGAGAAAAATGGTATAACTTGAATCTTTAAGAGATTAAAGGAACTATTATTCCTGAAGTAATAGCTCCTATAATCTTTAAGAGATTAAAGGAACCATTATTCTTGAAGTAATAGCTCTTTCCATTGAAGCACAGGTAAATTAATTAATTTTGAAATACATAGAAGAAATGGATTAAACTAATACACTTGAAAGTGTCCCTGAAGTGTTTAAACTAATACACTTGGAAGTAAATAAAATGTAAACTATACATTTCCTGAACAATAAAATTATTTTAGTTTTAACCTTTTACCTTAATCTTTACAATTATTTATTTTTAACAGAAGTAGTTATGGATTGTAGTTGGATGAATGATAATCGTTTAAGTGAAGTGTATTAGAAAAGTGTGGAAGAATTTTTAGAATTTGCTTTAAAAAAACTTCCTTAAAATGAAAGAAAGTTTTATTGTCCTTGTGTTAAATGTTTAAATGGAACTCGATTACAGTTTGAAGAAATAAGAAATCATCTTATTTTTTATGGGATATGCCAAGCTTATACAAAATGGATATGGCATGGTAAGTCATTAAACATGACAAATATATCATAAAGAGAAGAAGTTCGTGAAGATATCGACAATCAGCTTGATGACACAATCCTTGATATTGGACAAGAGTCTTTTTAATGTTCACATGTTTTTGATAGTTTGTGCAATGACAAAGAAGAGGCTTTGTATCCAAGATGCACTAACTTCACCCGCTTGTTTGTGGTGTTGAGATTGTTCAAATTGAAAGCGAGAAATGGATGGATAGACAAAAGCTTCCCGGAACTGCTTGAGTTATTGAAAGAAACGCTTTTTGAAGATAACACATTGCCAAACCGTTATTATGAGGCAAAGAGGATACTGTGTCCAATGAGTATGGGGTATAGGAAAATACATGGATGCCCTAATGATTGCATACTATACCGAAATGAGTTTGAAGAGTTGAACCAATGTCCTATGTGTGGGTTATCACGCTATAAAATGAAGGATGGTGATTCCAATTGCGTTGAAAGCACAACAGGTCTTCTTGTAAAGGTGTTATGGTATCTTCCAACAATTCTAAGGTTCAAACGGTTATTTGTTATTGTCAATGATGCAAATAATATTAGATGACATGCTTATGAGAGTCAACATGATGGACAACTTCGTCATCCACCTGATTCATTGCAATGGAAGAAAGTTGATGAATTGTATCCTGAATTCGGGAATGAGCCATGAAATCTTAGACTTGGACTTGCCACAGATGAAATGAACCCATACGGTAACTTAAGTAGTAACCATAGTTCGTTGCCCGTTCTCTAAATTGTATGATTTAGGGTTCTCTTGTGGAACAAACATCTCAAAGAAACTCCCATCCAAAAGGACATCAATATATCTAGAAGGAAGTTATTGGGTGACCTGAACACCCTGGTTGTGTTCGGTAGTTGGTAGAGGTGTGGGGATTTGCTAATACATTGGATTGCACTCTCGTCCATCCTCTACTGCATCTATTATGAGTAGCGACTAAAAAGATACCATAAAAGTATAACTTACTAAGGTGATTAGAGAGCAAGTGGTGCAAGATATATCATGTATGGCTTTCTCTCAACAAAAAAAGTAATTTTCAATTTGCTCTCCTAATACCACTTTACATGCAAGCACAAAGGTAGTTGTTCTGGTGAGCCACCTATAATAGATGAAGATGATGATATCCCAAAACATTATGAATTATATATTGATAGACCTGCACATATTGTGTCATATGCTGATGTGTACAAGTTGGGACCCACTATACATAATCAACTTCTAAATAATGATATGTTGAGGATTGTGGTTATGAAGGTGTTAGATGCAAATGCTCAAGTACCTATGTCCACTAATGAAGTGTCAAAAGTTGGTCAAGCCCCTAACAATTTTATTCAATGGCCAAAGCGACTTGTTTCCAATAAGGTATTCGTTACTGATAGCGTTTCAGCAAGTGTACTAAATCGTTGCAAGTAATAATAAAACATTAGTACTGAGTGTCGAACTCAAGGATTGCGTTTTACTATTGAATTATATTTAATTATTGAAATTGAACAAAAAGTTTCCAGATTGATTGAAATAACAATTAAAATTAACAAATGTAATAAAATTGATCCTTTATAATGAAAAAATTGTCAGGGGTGAGTTTCACTTCGAATCCAACCTTGGTGTTTAGTTCGATCCTAGTTACTGAATTCCATTATTGAATTATTACCGAATTCTCTTTATTATTCTTGCCCTAATATCTTAGTGACAGAACCTTTAATTCCAAAGTAACCCCTAATTCCTTAGTAGATTTAATATTAGAATTAAGCATTAGCTTATAGAAATTCTCTTGTAAACTATTGCTTTGCAACTAATTTAATTGGTTTCATGTCCTACATCTATCCCTAGACTACAAATTCATGAATTTCTCATCTCAAGCATTCGTAAAGTCCACTTCCGTTTCAAAATACAAATCATAGAACATTTTAATGTTGATCAAACAATAAAAAGCATTAAACACATATATGAGAAAAATAATTCAATAAACTCAGTCATATAACTAGAAATCAAATCAGAAAAATGAGGGTTTCATCTGGTAACACTCATCCCTAACAAATAGGATTTAGTTACTCATGACAGATATACAAAAGATAAGGATTAAAGAAGAATTACAAGAATGATTCTTGATAAAACTGCTCCAATGATGTTAAAAACAGCCGTCTTTGAGTTTCTATGCTAGGGCACAAGTCTCCCCACTTCCCAAGACTAAAAAAGATCCCTAAACAGTAAAAAATTATGTTTTTATGAATGCAGATGCGCGTCGCACGCCACAAGCGCAGGATTTGCGGTTTGCGGTCCGGGCCCGGGCGCGCCTGGACAATGCTGAAAAGCTGGAAATGCGCCTCAGGCGCAGCTGGCGCGCTTCAGGCGCACAACATTTGGTATCTGAAGTATTTTGCATTTTACTCCTCTTTAGATTCAGAATTTGGTTTAGATGTCTTCATGAAAGATGTAGCTATGGAGCTTAGCTTTTGTATACATATGGTTTGACTCCAATAGGACATCTACAACTCCAGATATGGCTGAAATACTCCACATATGTCATGTTGATTTCTCACCAAAATTCAGCACTGCACTAAAACAAAGTAACAATGCAAAACTACGAAAAATCTCTACTTAATTAAGCAAATAAGAACATAAACATTTCATTAAATCAAAGAGTTAAAATCAACAAAATATATCAAATAACTCATTAAATTAACTAATGGTTAAAGATAAATAAGACTAAAATCAATAAAAATTATGCATATGATGAACAGTTGTCATAACCCCAAACTTAATCTATTGATTGTCCCCAAGCAACAATTAATTTTAGATTTGTTGCAGTTAAAACTAACCTTAAACTCAATTTCTCAAATCAAATCAAACTCGATTCTCAAAGTTTCAACTACTACAAAACATTCATCATACTCTATGGTTGCTTACAAAAAACAACACAATTCATACAATTTAGCATTCATTCATCAAGTTCAACTCTCTCTTCACACAATATCCCCAAAATTTCTCTTAAGTGTTTAGAAAGGGTTATGAATTTATAACTCAAATCGTAGAACATGCATCACGCTACCATAGGCTTGAAAAAATTCTAGTGTGCAATCACAATCGAACAAACACATACTCTTTTGGAGGACTTTCGGGTTGTAATGGGGCTTAGGTAAGGGTAGGACATTTTGGGATACTAGACTTTACTACTTGAAGTTAGGTATATATTTTCAAGTTATTCTACCATTTTTTTATTTTTGTTCACCTTTTCGTTCTGGAGATTCTCAAACATTGACAAGAGAACCAAGAAAATATCATTTACCAAAGTACACAAGCTAATTGTTTTTTTTTTCTTTTTCTTCTTTTTTCCTTTTTCTTTTTTTCTTTTTGTGAGAATCACCACCCCAAACTTAAAAGGTTGCTATCCCATGAGCAACCCCAAACTTAGAATTTTACCAAGGCAAGATAAAAAAAATGTCTACCTAACTCCAAGTAAAATGATTTAATTAAAGTCAGGTATTCGGCTTGTAATGTGGCTAGTAACCGAAATAAAAGGGCAAGGCTCAAAGGGGCTAGCAAAGGGTAAAATTTTCATAGGGTAGTTAGAAAGGCTCAAACGACCAAACAAAATTGTCTCAAATGTATGCATAAATTACAAGTGATGCAAGTCAGAATTAGTGCAAGTTATGAAAGGATAACACATGTCTGGATAATCACACAACAAAGAATATAAGTGTTTAGGCTCGAAAGCTCACAACTAGGATAATAAGAAAGATTATGAACTATCTAAATGATGCCAAATATGCCACTATAAAATTAATTTAGTTTTTTTTAAAAAAAAAAAGTGCGAGTGAGACTTCGACAACCAAGGAGTAATCAACAATGCATGAATTAGTGAAACTTATCGATTTGAGCAATGATATGAGTAAAGAAATAGAGTTTAAATTTTAAAATCTCAAACATAAAAATTAAGACCAAATACAAGTTGTTAATAGTTCTTCATCGTAATGCACATTTACACATAATTAGAAAGAAACAAATTCAAATAACAAAAATTAGATTGCAAAAAATAAAAGTTACCTCTACCTGTGGGTTATCTCCCACGAAGCGTTTCTTTAATGTCATTAGCTTGACGTCTCAACTATTGTCAAGGTGGCATGTATGACAAGAAGAACACATCATCCTTCTCACCAAGAGATACATATTTTAAGTGAGGAGGAAATTGCTTGAGTTCAGTCAGTGGTGTCTTTTTCTCTGAGGGCTTGTCTTCATTCCCTTTCAACTCCTCCCATCTAGTAGGAAAACGGGGGGAGTAGGATGGTGATGCATCTAACATGGCCAAGACCTTTTCCACCTTTTGATATTCAATTTCTTTAACAACGTCTTGGGGTAGGCATAACACTCATTCTAATGGCAAACTGGGTGCTTGATGCTTCATTTCTTCGTTGACTATCGCATCTAAGATCTCAATTCGATTGCACCCTTCTCTTTCTTTTGAATGTTCCATGGCTTTTAAAATATTAAAAGTGACAGTTTCTTCATTAACTTTTAAGGTTAAGGTGGCATCTGCCACATCAATCATAACTCGCCCTATTGCTAAGAACGAACTCCCTAAAATTAAAGGAATGTCATTGTCCTCATCCATGTCTAGTACCACAAATTCCACTAGAAAAATGAACTTATCCACTTTAACCAACACATCCTCCACCACTCCGTAGGGGTGTTTCATTGAGTGATCCGCAAATTTTAGCATCAGCTGTGTGTCTTTGACTTTTCCAATGCCCAATTTTTTGTATATGGAAAGGGGCATAAGACTTACACTAGCCCCAAGATCACACAGCGCCTTCCCAAAAGTTCTATTTCCAATGGCGCATGTGATTGAGAACTTTCCAGAATCCTTGAGTTTCAGTGGCAGTTTTCTCTATAGTATAACACTACATTGTTTGGTAAGCATCACTGTTTCACTGCCGATTTTTCTTTTCTTTGACATAATCTCCTACATGAACTTGGCGTATGTTGGCATCTTTTCTAGTGCTTCTGCAAAAGGAATGTTAATCTGTAATTTTTTAAAAACATCAAGAAACTTACCAAATTGTCTTTCAGTTTCTTCCTTTCTTAATCTTTGAGGGATTGGAAGTCAGATTTTTGGTTTTGGCAGTTGATCCCTTTTTTGTACCATAGGTTCTTCCTCCTTTTCAAAAGCGATGTGATCCTCAACTGATGTCGTTGTGACCATTTTGTCTGAGTGGTTCGAATTTGAAGTACTTCCACTTTGTTTGGCTTTAAATGGTACTTGTTCACTTAACTTGCCACTCCTTGTTATCACGACATTGACATTATTTCACGGATTTGGAACAGTGTCACTAGGCAAATTTCCAGGCGTTCGTTGTGCCATTTGTTGAGCAAGTTGACCCATTTAAGCCTCCAAATTCTTTATGGATGCAGAGTGATTTTTCTGTATGGCTCTTGACTCTTCAATGAAAGAACTTGTGATTGTCGCAAATTTCTCTATAGCACTCTCCCAGGCAGCCTTTCTAGGTGGGAATTGGTTTATTTGAGCTCCTTTTTAACCCTGAGATCCACCTTGCTAATCTCTCCAAGAAAAATTTGGATGATTTCTCCATATAGGGTTGTACGTACTAGAGTAGGGATTATTTTGCCTCCTGTTATTACTCACAAAATTCGCATGTTCTAGTTCTTCTATCTCATTGTCATCCAGTGCTTCACAAGCTCTAGTTTTATGTGCTCCTCCACAAAGGTACAGCTAATATGCTTTAGTAATTTGACAAGGGCCACTTGGGGTTGTATATTAAGTGCTACCATCCCTTTCTTTATCTCAGCGGCGACAACATCTTTTATCTAGCTTTTATCCCCTCCATAACATTCAATTCCAGCTTTTTTTTTTTGGATCAAAGAAAAGTTCAGGTGACGACTGGCCTCACATACAAGGTTAGACAAATTATGAGTAATGAATAGTTAAAGAAAGATAAATAATTAAGTAAAAATTAAAGAGTTTTAAACCATAATTTTTTTAAAAATTAGAAATAAAATAAAAAAAGAAATTTTATTGCAGAGCAAAAATTTTCAATTCAGTAAATAAATTAAATTCAAAAGTGATATTGCAATCCTCGGCAGCGGCGCCAAAAACTTGATAGCGTTTCAGCAAATGTAATGAATCGTTGCAAGTAATAATAAAACCCTAGTATCGAGTGTCGAACTCAAATATTGCGTTTTACTATTGAATTATATTTAATTACTAAAATTGAACAAAAAGTTTCCAGATTGATTGCAATAACAATTAAAATTAACAACTGTAATAAAATTGATTCTTTATAATGAGAAAATTGTCAGGGAAGAATTTCACTTCGAATTCAACCTTGGTGTTTAATTTGATCCTAGTTACTGAATTCCTTTATTGAATTATTACCGAATTCTCTTTATTATTCTTTTCCTAATATCTTAATGACAGAACCTTTAATTCCAAAGTAACCCCTAATTCCATAGTAGATTTAAGATTAGAATTAAGCAATAGCGTATAGAAATTCTCTTGTAAACTATTGCTTAGCAACCAATTTAATTGGTTTCATGACCTGCATATATCCCTAGACTACAAATTCATGAATTTCTCATCTCAAGCATTTGTAAAGTCTACTTCAATTTCAAAACACAAATCGTAAAACGTTTTAATGTTGATCAAGCAATAAAAAGTATCAAACACAAAGATAAGAAAAAAAATTCAATAAACTCATTCATATAACTAGAAATCAAATTAGAAAAATAAGGGTTTCATCAAGTTACACTCATCCCTAACAAATAGGGTTTAGTTACTCATGACAGATATACAAAAGATAAGGATTAAAGAAGAATTACAAGAATGATTCTTGAAAAAACTGCTCCAATGAGGTTGAAAACAGCGCCGTCTTTGAGTTTCTATGCTAGGGCACAAGTCTCCCAACTTCCCAAGAGTCAAAAAGATCTATAAACAGTAAAAAAAATTGTGTTTTTACGAATTCTAATACATGTCGCGCTCCCTAGGCGCGGGATTTGCGCTCTGGGCGCGCTTGGACAATGCTGAAAGGGTGGAAATGCGCCTCAAGCGCAGCTGGCGCGCTTTAGGTGCACAAGATCTGTTGTTTGATGTATTTTGCATTTTCATCCTCTTTAGATTCTGAATTTGGTTCCAGTGTATTAATGAAAGTTGTAGCTATGGACCATAGCTTTCGTATGCACTAGGTTTGATTCCAATTGGACATCTACAACCCCAGATAGAGAAGAAATACTCCACATAGGTCATGTTGATTTCTCACGAAAATTTAGAACTGCACTAAAACAAATTAACAACGCAAAACTACGAAAAATCTCTACTTAATTAAGCAAATAAGAACATAAACATTTCATTAAATCAAAGAACTAAAATCAACAAAATATATAATAAAAACTCATGAAATTAATTAATGGAATTTTATTTATAATGAAAATTAAGTTACATACCTTAGGTATCTACATCGTGGTTGTATTGACTTAGGAAAGAGTGAAGTGTATGGATTTATTGATCCAAGTTTCATCCAAAGTGAAAATCATTCAACTAATGCTCAAGTTCACATTCAAAAGAAGTTGTACGAGGAAAAAAGAATTTGTTACCTAGCACCTTATCTAATTGAATATAACATATATTTATTTGTTTATTGTAGTTGTCATTGGCAATTGCTTATTATTAATCATAAGGAGCTTAATATAGTATTTATATGTTCATTGGGAAGGAAGCCGGATAAAAAAATATTTCACAAGTATTGTTCATAAGTATTATAATATGTTCATAAGCCAGATAAAAAATATTGTTCATAAGTATTATAATATGTTTTATAACACAATTTTAATAATTATTTTTATTTTGTAGAGCTTTCAAAAGTTATTATAGGTTGTTAGGTTTGATAGTTAAATTGAAAATAACATGGCGTTTTTCTATAATAAGGTGTTGACAAATAAATAACTTCATTTATTACATTATAATCATTTTATGCATTTAACATTTTTTTTTGTGATTTCAATTTTAGAGTCACAAACTAGCTTCAAATTATTAGTGTGACTATTATGTCATGTTACATGTGTTGAATATTGTAACAATTGGTATTGTTGATTCATGGATGCAAGTACGTAAATTTTTTACAAGTTGTTATTGATTGTTTTTTATTTTATTTTTATGTTCTTATGATAAAAAATTATAAGCTATTATTGATTATGTTTTTTTTAATGTTTGTATGATAAAAATTAGGATTCAATTGATATTGAATATTGATAAATGTAATTTTGTTAAAGGACATCTAAATCATTTTTCATCTTGTCAAGAGTAGTGTAAGACCCGTAGTTTTAAATTCGAATTTATGTATTTTAGTATATTTTGTTATTGAACTCTGAGGCTTTATAGCCAAGTTATTGATTGTAACACCCTGAATTTTAACAGCGCGAGTGTATTTTTTTTTAAAACAAATTCATAAAAACGAAGAACTAAAGAAGAAAATACCTTTGGATAAATATTTAAGTCATAACACAACGACAAAAACCAACAATATTTACAAACAGCGGAAATAGTTTTTGAAACAAAATTCAAAGTATTTAAATAGAAAAATACAACGGGGCTATGAGACCTATCAGACATAGCTCATACCCTTGGAGTATTCTCGGCAGACACCTGCATAAAAGCACTGCCCCAAGAATCTCTATTTTCCCCACATCACATCAAAATGTGAAAAAGTCATCAGATAGTTTAAGCATAAATACAATCTTCCAAAATGAAATAAATACAATCCCAAGAGAAAGACATCTAGTCCTTATACAACCACCTAATATGATCATGCTACAAAACTACACCACCCTAGTGATCTCCACGCGCCCCGCAAGATCCTCCTGACACAACTTTGGTAAAGTATGACTAACTACTTTCCCATCTCCAGGGTACTAACCAGTAGGATGATCCAGGTTCTTATCTGAGGGCAAAGCCCAGATTTCCACAATAATTGTAAAGGTCACCAACCGAAATTAACAAACATCACATAACAAAATTCTTATATTTTCAGATGCTCAAAAGAACATTTCGTCTTAGCATACTCCTCGAAAGGGTTTTCATATGTCCAAAAATGCATAAACAATGTTGAAAAATGAAGTTTTGACAAACTGCATTGTCGTAGCCGAATACAATTGAGAAAATGCAGATTTTCAATTCTAAAATGGCTCTAAATCAATCAACACTTCAAACATTAATATTATCAATTATGAACACATAATTAACACCAAACTAATCTCCACAAATTCACACCTCAATCACACATCGAATATTCATTAAATCAATTATGAACACATAAATACATCAAAACTTAATCAGCCCAACTTCACATCTCAAAGCAATTACGACAAATCACAACAACAGTCGAATATGTATATATAATCATCAAAGTATAACAAACATGACTCGCGTGCCAAGCACCCTAATGCAATGCGCATATGCCAAAATACATGATTCCAGAATTCCAAACCAAAACCCTCCTCGAGGGGCGTAAATCATAATTGTACAGCCTCTCACAGACCAGTACTAATTACTGAGGTCCAACCTCTCACGGATCAACACGATTTACTAGCGTGCAGTCTCTCACAGACCAGCACGACATACAAGGGTGCAGTCGCTCACAGACCAACACAAATTTCTATAGTGCAATCGCTCACAGATCAACACATTCTAGAGTGCAATCTCTCATAGATCAGCACGACGCGACAATCCCATCAAGGATAACATGAACCAACAATTCACATGGCATCATCCCGTGGCCCATCACGGTCACCACTATCACCATGGCCCCATCGCGGTCACCATGTACTATGAAATGCATGAGCATACTCTGACTCTTTTCACCACAATCTTTAAGTAAATGCAGCTATTAAAAGATTCCCCATTTTTAATACTCATTTAACACTAATGATTTTTCATATACACCGCAGAGCATACTCAAACATATTTATTCACACCAATTTCAATTTCCACAACCACACATAAATCACATCTCCAAATTCCATTCACACCTAAATTGAATTAAATTCATTTTCCACCATGTCACACATAAATTTCATCCAAAAAATTCATAATATTAATTATGAACACATCAATTTCACCTAACATAAATCACCAAAATTTCCAAACATTAATCACCATATTCAATCTCTAAAATTTTCAACCATAAATCACCCCAACAACATTAATATATCAGAGTTCTCCCCACCGCTAACTAGGTGCCAACGGTCTCGATTCCTTTTTGAGACTCAAGGAGCTAACTACATAAACATTAATATTTATAATAACTTGTTCACAATAAAACTAATACAAACACAACAAAATTCCCAAAATTAAATCTTTCTCACATACCAAAGTTTTAAAACCAAATAATCTATATTATTTACTTAAAACTAAATAAAACAAATATCATCAAAATTTCCCATACACACACTCGACTAATAAAGCACCGAAATTTTTGAGTTAAAATACTCTAAACTTTTTTTCTTTTTAAACTCCATCAAAGAGTAATTAAAAGAGTAACATTTTAAACTCTAACCATTTTTAACTTTAATCTATCTTTTTGTCCAAACTCTTTAACTTAGTTAAAATTTGAACTTTTTCACAACTTTAACAACGCTAATTTTTTTGTAAAATTTCAATTTCAGTTCAAACTCATTTATTTGAAACTCAAACTCAAACTCATCAAATTTAATTATCGTCAATTCACACCAACAACAATCAATTCAATTCCACAACACACATATAACACCTCAATTAAATTTAAACAATTCAAACATAATTCACCCAATTTCAAAACTCCACATTTTTACACATAAACCACCAAATTTCATCAATTCATTTTCTACAAAATCCACAAATAAATCACATCTCAAAAATTCATAATAATAATTATGAACATATAAATCACACCAAACTTGAATCACCACAAACCACACCTCAAATTTAAATTCCACTAAATTACACATAATCACATTAAATTAATTTTTCACAAAATCACACCTTAAATACATCAAATTTCTTTTCCACAAAATCACAAATAATGTCCTAAATGCAAACTAAAAGTTTGGAAAGAGCCCTTACCTTAACGATAGCTCTAACATGCGATTACGGTACCGTAATTAATTGCGGTAAAATTTAAGTTTATGACGTCGCGTCGAAAACTAGCTCACTAGCACCGCAACGTGGCAATGAGCAACTTTATCTTCTGTCACTTCTCAAAATGAAGTTTAGAAGTCGAAGAAAAGTTAGGATTTGTATTTGAGTTTTTTAAACAAAACAAAATCTTTGGTTTTGCTATCAGAGAGAATAGGAAGGAGAAGATGGAGTAGCGTGAAAATGCTTTCTTTTTCTTTCCTATATATATATATATATTAAAATAATAATATATTATACTAATAATAATAATAATAATAAATATCTAAACAAATATCTAGATATTTAAAATATCTAGATATTTTTATAAAAATCATCATTACGTATGTCACCTCAAATCACATCACAAACCACTTTTTCAGAAAAATATCTACTCTCGCCGTAATTCAATGGGCATATGAATTTTTCTGAAAAATGCCGCATCTCAGAAATTTTTTTTCTTCGACAAAAGATTCACCGTAATTCACTAAAAATATACAAACTAGAATTTAAAATTAAGAGTCTTACATTACTACCCTCCAAAAAGAAGTTTCTTCCTCGAAACTTAAAGTATGAGTAACAAACAATCCACACTAGGTTTGTACTCAAATTCAACTTACAAGTCTCAACTTGTTTCGCCCAGCCCACTGGAAGAAAGTGTTGCTTACCCCTTTTCATAGGGTGCTTAATAACTCTATTCATTACCATAGCCGGTAAGACTCACCTGCTCCATTCACATGATTTTGTTTACTATCAACAAGAGATTAAGGATGATCAGTTCCTTATTTTCCTATAACTTTGATCCTATCGCCCATAGCTATGTCACATAGCCTCATATACATCCACTTGGTACGAATCATCCAATCATTACTGTCGAGAACTCCTAAATATCTCCATGGTCCACAAATCCTCGATTTCTCTTTAGTCGCACAATTACGCCAAACCACTATGTTCTTATCCGAATGTTGTTCTAATTATAACTCTAATAATTTCATCCCCACATTTGGTTGGTGATCTAAGCTTCCTCAAAGTTTTTCGATAACATGGCAAAACTATATTGCTCATAATACACAAACTTCATTCCAGTTTAGTACTTCATTTCAAGAGAAAATAATTTCTAACACTTTGATTAAGACCTACATTTGTCTCATGTCTAACACTTTAAATTTATGCTTCACTAGTCCATTACCTACATACGTCGCAATTCTGGACAAATCAGAAAATAATTTCCTACATCTACTTCCAACATTCAGTCTGATACTTCTCAATTTCGTCACGTCCGTTATTTGCAGCTTAATGATTATCTTTTCATTATGACATGTCAAACATATTGTATTCGCTCCATTACTTTCCCATTTATACAAACCTTAAATTTCTACCTCAAACCTTGATGCATCTTCATTATTGTGATTTCAATAAATCCAGCCTTACTATGATACATTATTGTGTGATTATCTTTCCCTTATCCTTATTTATTTTTTACTCACTAAGCACATATCACATAAGGATAATTTCTTTTGATTACATTAACCCAGAATAATATGATTTTGTTTGTTTGAAGCTAGGATTAATCTGGAGTTAACTAAAAACGCAAGAATTAATTTTAAAAAGGGGAATCACATTTCAAACCCCATTTCCTTGTGATTGATACTGTCATTTCAAGTGCAACATTAGAGGCTGCATATCAGAGGCAACATTTTAGGAGTGTTGCAACTTTTTATTAGCAGAATATGAGCTTTAAATTCATAGGTTGAGCAATCTCTGTAGATTTAATGATAACTTTTGATATAAAATCTTCATATGTATGTTGAGTTTATGCACATCAGAGGCACAAAAGGGCTTAAGAGGCATGCTTCAACTTCAAATTCACACTTTATCAGAAGTCTTCATATCCACTTTTAGAGTCAATCTTCAGATCTAGTTATCAAAGGTAGTCTTCAGACCCCAAACTTTAGAGTTAAACATCAGAGGTATTCAGAGTCAAAAGTGTATACCTTTGTGTTCCTCTGAGATCTCATCCTCTTGTCGCTTTCTCTAGTACCTTCCTCACATTTTTATGTTATAATTATTGCACACTTAATGAAGTCATTAGTCCAAACAAATTGTTCTCATAAAATACATTTTCTAACATCAAAATCACAAGTGGAAAACAAACTTGGTTCCAACAAAACCAAGCATAAATTTGTAGCTATATGATACCGAAGGCTAAGATGACGAGGAGTGATTACTAGTGCACAAGACACATACAATCAATAGCTCTTTCGACACTTCTAAGAAAATGAATGCATGAATGAACCAAATCACATTGAAATGAGAGGAATTCTTATATCGTGTAGGAATAGGAATACATGAATGAAGTAAGGCTTATTAGAATTGATTGTTACTACCTATACCAACAAGATGCATCTTCTTTTCAATATCCCAAAATATAAGAACTCAATAGTTAAGTGTATTTGACTAGGAGCACTCTTTGGATGGGTGATCATTTTACAAGTTTCTTAAGATGTATGCTAGTAAGGACATATCAAGTTGAAAAGACATATTTTGGTCTGTAGGGATAGTAGGAAATCATAAAAGGAGTCTAAAACATTATAAGTAGTAACATCAATGCTGAATTGGCTATATCTATGTCTTTATATAAACAACCTACATTTTTCCAAGAGTTTACAAACAAGAACAAAGTGGAGTTAGAGCAATTTCAAATCTAAACCATTTTCACAAATTGAAATTGGTTTGAAGCCACTCACACAAATAGTTTCTATACGTCAGAATAAGAACCTCTACTTGGGTTGAAACTCGGGAGCACATTGATAGACTTACGTTGAGTCACGATTGCATTGACAATGATAGGATGACTAATTTTGGGTGAAAAAGGTTGAGAACCAAATTTTAACAAAGTTTTCCACGAAAGAAGAGAGAATAATGTGAAAATTGTAAAGTTGATGGCTTATTTATAGTTGGTTTCACAATTTTTATTTAGCAAAATTTTTGCTCGCTTAGTGAATTTACTTGTCATATGTTAATGCCATCACGATGATGCAACATTGACTCATACGTACCTGGTGGACTTACAGCTAGCCATACAAGGGCCCAACCTAAGCAACGAGCTGCACTAATTTTCACTTAGTGAAATTTAGCATCACTTAGAAGGAATTACATTCACTTAGCTAATTTGGATGACTATTTTATATTTTGATTTCTTGTTTAAAAATTAAGGTCCTTTTTAGGACCTTCTAGTCTCAAGCTTAAAATTCCAAATTCGCCTTAGAGTTCAAAGAAAGAAACACTTGTTCGAAGAGAAATACTATCTAAGTGTTTTTTTTAAAGTGTGAGAGTTATTATTATCATCAGCTTTGTTAGAAGCAAACACTTAAAGTTCAAATCTTTTTTATCCAACCCAATAGTAGTTTAGTTCATTTTTCAATCTTGGGTAGTCAAGTTGTTAGGAGAAGACTCGGTTTGACGTAGTCAAGTTAGTGATGAACTGGGATAAATCCATGAGTCAAAATATTTATGTTTCCATTGCTTGCTACCTCTGAATCCGATTGTTTCTTATCTAAGTAATTCCTAAAACCAACCAACCTTCATCAAATTAGAAAAAAGCTATCAATTTCGGCAAACATAATTCAACCCTCCTTCTTGTGTTTGCACCTTCAACTAGCATCAGAGCTTGACAACAAGGTTGAGCACTTTACAATGTTTGAGGAAATATCCAAGGGTTCAACATGTCAGGATTTAGTGAATCAACATATGAAGAAATTGAGGTATTTTTTGACTTTACTCGATCTGATTTAATTACTTCTATAAATGATTTTTTAAATAAGAATCACAAATTGTCTTTCAAACTGAAAACACTTAGGAAAGAAAATACAAATCTAATTGAAAAAGTTAATGCTTTAAGGATTCAAAGTGTGTAATTTAAAATAGAAAATCAACTTTGGAAACTCATTTTTGAACTTAAAATAGAAAACGCAGCTTTGAAAAATGATATTATTGAACATAAAGTAGAAAATGCAAATCTGAAAACTGATATTACTGAACTTAAAATAGAGACTGCAAATTTGAAAACTAATATTATTGAACTAAAGGTTGAAAATCCTACTCTAAAAAGTAATTATAGTTCAACATCAATTGAAAATACTACATGTAACTCCGATAAGCATGAAGAAGTATTTCAAGATTTTCTTGATAATGGTATGGGAAGAAGCAAGTATGCATCTATGATTTATGGTGTTAGTAGGAACCGTAAAAGAGGAATAGGTTTTCAAGAAAAAGTAATTGAACCTAAGATTGTTCGCTTTTATAATTTATGTACTATTTGCTATAAGAAAGGTCACACTAAAATATCTTGTCCTATGCTAACCAAATGGAAAGAAAAGAAACCTTTAAGAACAAACAAACTAGGACCCAACCAAATTTGGGTACCAAAGGATAAAATTGTTTATGTTGTAGATGTTCTAAAAAAACTAATTTGAAACACGAGTAGCAGTGCCTAGTTAATGGATGCTTGCAATATATGAAGGGAAAAAGATATATGTTTCAAGACCTGCCCAACAAAAGGCAACTCCTATCAAAACTAGAACCATATGATGAACTACAAAAATCTAAAAATTTTGGAGTATCAACATAATCAAAATAAGTAGAGAAATCATACATATCAACAGAACTGGAACTACCAGAAGAATCAGAATTACCATCAGTTCCAAAATTACCAGAGGAACTTGATACATCAACAGAAACAAAAGTGTCAGATTCACAATCAGAATCAGGAGACTTCTTTGAACAATCCAATGAAATTCATAAAGACTACAAACCTGGATGGGAATTCAAATCCCTTCATCCAGACCCTTTAATTAGAGAATATGCAAATTCAGAATCTGATAACCATAAAAGAAGAAATAAGAGGGTTTTCAAAGTGAAACTGAAATTGTTGACATATAGGTTGTATCTTTCTTTAAATTTAATCATCTTTTAATATTATGTTTAGTGTGATAACAAGAAGCTTGATTTTAAAAATCAAAGCTCGATAAGTATTTTACTGGTTCTCAAAAATATAGAGGAATAATGAGATCCACATATTTAAAAAATTTAGCAGAAGTAGAATACATGTTTGGTTTTCATAAACAAGTAGAAACCACCAGAAACTAAACTAATGTTTTGGTTGTAATAATTTCATTCTTCAATTATCTGATTTGTATTATGTTATATGTCAAACAACTTGACCTTAAAAAGTCGAAGCAAGAGGAAGTAGATGCAGACAAAATAGAAGAACCAGAAAAATCAGAGGATACAAGCAATTCAGAAGATGACAAATCTTCAGAGGATGAATGTGATCAAGTTAGAAATTATCAAGATAAGGAAGATGGAAGAACAAGTTATCTTATCTCATTGGAAGTGCAAGTGATCATTTGAGAATTAGATCATCATTAAAAGATACCACTTTGTTTGGCTCACTCTCATCCATTGAGCCTACCACTATTGATGACACATTGTAAAAAGATAGATGGATTCTTGCATTGGAATAAGAGTTAAATGGACTTAAGTGAATGATATTTGGGATCTAGAGCTAAACACATAGAGATCAAACACCACTTCATTGTGGACTTTTTTCATTATGGATTGATGTATTCATCAAACCACTACCTAAAGATAACTTTTACTTCATAAAAAGAAGCTAAACCTTACCTTCATACTTGACTAATGTTGTGATAACTTCAAAGTAGTTTAGCTTTACGTTAGTTTTTATTTATTATTGTAATATCTTATATTCATGTTATTAGAAAAAAAAAAGAACGAACACAAAACGAACAAAAAAAAGTTTCATTTTCAAGTATTTTTGCTTGATTACAAAAGAGGGAAAAATATATTTGATAAAGTGGGGAGGAGTCCTAAGTTAGAGGGAGTCAAAGAAATATAAAGAAACGTTGTTACAAAAAATATAAGTTATGTCATAATCAAAAAGGGGTAGATTGTTGGAACCAAGTTGATTTTCTACTTAGAGTTTCGATGATAACAAAACTATTTTATAAGAACAATATATTTGACTTCAAAGAGTGTAAAAGAAGGTCCATGTTTTTGAAAAAAATCTAAAATAAAATTTAATTCAAATTTATAATTGAAGAAAATCTAAAAATATAACTCCCATTAAAATTATATCATAGTATTTTAATTACATTTGAACAATTAAAATATATCACAGTATTGCATTTAATTCCCATTAATAATTAACAAATAATAAAAATATAACTTCCATTTAAAATTTGATTTAATTGTCAATTACTTTTTTAATTTATTGCATATAAATATATCACAATATTTTAATTATATTTTATTAATTAAAAAGATAATCATTGGTAAAAC
>JBBPBT010001310.1:4036855-4048782 GCA_037974875.1 Cicer bijugum | reverse complement strand
TGACATAACACATCTAATTAAGAATTAGTTATTCAAAATTTAAATGAAAATGACACAAAACATAAAAATTAGAAATTATAGTTCATTTAAAATAAAAAGTTAAATAAAATTAAAATAACGATCATATAAAAATTGATGATTACAAATATATAACGAATTAATACTTACAAATCATTTATTCTATTTTTAAAGGAAGAATGCATTCTCTATTGAATGTTTATATATATATATATATAAACTGTCACATATCTTTTTTTATATTTTTTAGAGTGAAAATGACTTATATTTTATTATAAACTTTTTAATTATTTTCTTTTCATTTATTCTTTTTTTTATATAGCCAATTAATTTTAGAAACTTTAAGCCATATAGATATTGAATATTTTTTGCGATCTGATTGGTACATTTTTATATACCATAAAAATCACATTCAAAAACTTCACATTTAAAGAAATTTTTATAACTCACACTCACGCAACGCAAAAATTATATTCTATTTCAACAATTTACACTTAAAGCAGAATCACTATAATATTTTCCACTAGAAGTTAAGCCATTCGAAGACACTTGAAGCTAAACTACTCCCCGAATTTTCAATTGAAGTTAAACTACTATAATAATATTCCATTGAAGCTAGACCACTCCCCGAATTTCCAATTGAAGTTAAACTACTCTAATAATTTTCATTTGAAGATAGACCACTAAAATAATTTTCACTTGCAACCAAACCACTTAATGTGAAACCACTCAAAGAATTTTGATTTGAATTTAAACCACTCCAAAAATAAATTGTACATAAAAAATATCTAGATATTTGTTTAAATATTTATTATTATTATTATTATTATTATTATTATTATTATTATTATTATTATTATTATTATTATTATATGTGTGTGGGAAGCCAAGGAAGGAAAGGAAACAGAAAAGCAAAAACACTTTTTCATGTTGCGTAGCAAATTCCCTTCTTCTTCTTCCTTTCTATTTGCAAAACAGTATGTGTTGGTGGGTTTGAAAACAAAAATATGAACACAAAACCTTCATTTATCTTCGACTTCTAAGCTTTCATTCGAGAAATGACAGAAGAGAAAGTTGCTCATTGCCACACTGCGGTGCTAGTGAGCTAGTTTTCGATGTGACGTCACGAACTTAAATTTTATCGGAATTAATTACAGTATCGTGATCGAGTGTTAGAGCTATCGTTAAGGTAAGGGCTCCTTCCAAACTTTTAATTTGCATTTAGGACATTATTTGTGATTTTGTGGAAAAGAAATTTGATGTATTTGATGTGTGATTTTGTAGAAAATGAATTTAATGCGATTATGTGCGTTTTAGTAAAATTTAAATTTGAGGTGTGGTTTATGGTGATCGATGTCTGATGTGATTTATATGTTCATAATTATTATTATGAATTTTTTAGATGTGATATATTTGTGGATTTTGTTGAAAATAAATTGATGAAATGTGGTGTTTTATGTGTAAAAATGTGGAGTTTTGAAATTGGGTGAGTTAGATTTGAATTGTTGAAATTTAATTGAGGTGCTATATGTGTGTTGTGAAATTGAATTGATTGTTGTTGGTGTGAATTAGCGGTAATTAAATTTGATGAGTTTGAGTTACGTAATGAGTTATTTTCAAATAAATAAGTTTGATCTGAAATTGAAATTTTACAAAAAAATTACAGTCGTTAAAGTTGTGAAAAATTTCAAATTTTAACTAAGTTAAAGAGTTTGAGCAAAAAGATAGATTGAAATTAAAAATGGTTAGAGTTTAAAATGTTACTCTTTTAATTACTCTTTGATTGAGTTTAAAACGAAAAAAAGTTTAGAGTATTTTATTAACTCAAAAATTTCGGTGCTTTAATAGTCGAGTGTGTGTATGGGAAATTATGACAATAATTGTTTTATTTAGTTTTAAGTATATAATATAGATTATTTGGTTTTAAAAGTTTGTTGTGTGAGAAAGATATAATTTTGGGAATTTTGATGTGTTTGGATTAGTTTTATTGTGAACAAATTGTTTTAAATATTTATGTTTAAGTAGTTAGCTCCTTGAGTCTCAAAAAGGAATCGAGAGTGTTGCCACCGAGTTAGCAGTAGGGAGAACTCTGACATATTAATGTTGTTGTGGTGATCTATGGTTGAAAATTTTAGAGATTGAAAATGGGGGATTAATGTTTGAAAATTATAGTGACTCATGTTTGATGAAATTGATGTGTTCATAATTAATATTATGAATTTTTGAGAAAAAAATTATGTTGGTGGAAAGAGAATTTACATCAATTTATGTGTGGATTGAATTTAGAAATGTGATTTATGTGTGTTTGTGGAAATTGAAATTGGTGTGAATAAATATGTTTGAGTATGCTCTGTGTTGTATTTGAAAAATCACTAGTGTTAAATGAGTATTAAAAATGGGGAATCTTTTAATAGTTGCATTTAATTAATGATTATGGTGAAAAGAGTTAGAGTATACTCATGCATTTCATAGTACATGGTGACCGCGATGGGGCCATGGTGATAGTGGTGACCATGATGGGCCACGGGATGATGCCATGTGAATTGTTGGTTCATCTTATCCTTGCGGGGATTGTCGTGTCGTGCTGATCTGTGAGAGATTGCACTCTAGAATGTGCTGATCTATGAGCGATTGCCCTCTAGAAAATCGTGTTGGTCTGTGAGAGACTGCACGGTAGAAAATTGTGTTGGTCTGTGAGCGACTACACTCTTGTATGTCGTGCTGGTCTGTGAGAGACTGCACGCTAGTAAATCGTGCTAATCCGTGAGAGATTGCACCTCGGTAATTAGTATTGGTCTGTGAGAGACTGTACAATTATGATTTACGCCCTTCGAGGAAGGTTTTGGTTCGAATTCCATAAATTCATGCATTTTGGCATATATGCATTGCATTAGGTTGCTTGGCATGCGAGTCATGTTTGTTATACTTTGATGATTGTATATATGTATTCAGTTGTTGTTGTGATTTGTCGTAATTGCTTAGACGTGTAAAGTTGGGTTGATTAAGTTTTGATGTACTTATGTGTTCATAATTGATAATATTAATGTTTGAAGTGTTGATTGATTTAGAGCCATTTTAAAATTGAAAATCTGCATTTTCTCAATTGTATTCGGCTACGACAATGCAGTTTGTCAAAACTTCATTTTTCAACATTGTTTATGCATTTTTGGACATATGAAAACCCTTTCGAGGAGTATGCTAAGACGAAAGGTTCTTTTGAGCATTTGAAAATATAAGAATTTTGTTATGTGATATTTGTTAATTTCGGTTGGTGACCTTTACAATTATTGTTGAAATTTGGGCTTTACCCTCAAATGAGAAATAGGATCATCCTACCAGTTAGTTCCTTGGAGATGGGAAAGTTTTTAGTTATACCTGACTAAAGCTGTGTCAGGAGGATCTTGCGGGGCGCGTGAAGATCACCCGGGTTGTGTAGTTTTGGTAGCATGATCAGATTAGGTGGTTGTATAAGGACTAGATGTCTTTCTTTTGTGATTGTATTTATTTCATTTTAGAAGATTGTATCCATGCTTAAACTATTTGATGTCTTTTCTTTTGATGGGTCCATGTCCACTTTTTGATGTGACGTGGGGAAAGTTAAAATTCTTAGGGCAGTACTTTGTACAGGTCTGTCGAGAATACCCCAGGGGTATGAGCTATGATCGATAAGCCTCATAGCCCCAATGTATTTTGATGTTTGAATACTTTGGATTTTTATTTCAAAAAAATTATTCCGCTGCTTGTAAATATTTGTTGACTTTGTCGTTATGTTACGACTTAAATATTTTTCCAAAAGTATTTTCTTTGTTTTTTAAAAAAAAAATACCAAGTTAAAACTCCTTTACCTCTAAGAACTTAGTCTCTACCTATAAATCCCTTGGGCTATTTCATATAGATCTCTTTGGGCTATTGAAAACAACCTCAGTAAATAGAAATAAATATGGCTTTATAATAGTAGATGATTACACTAGGTGGGCTTCGGTAAAATTCTTAAGAAATAAAGATGAACGTCACAAAGTGTTTATTTCATTTTGTAAATAAGTAATAAATAAAAAATGTCTTAGGATTATAACAATTAAAAGTGATCATGGAACAAAATTTGAAAACAAGTCCTTTGAAAGTTTTCTTGATGAGAGTGGAATCTCACACAACTTCTCCTTTCCTAGAACACCACAGCAAAATAGAATTGTAGAAAGAAAGAATAGACCCCTACAAGAAATGGCTAGAACCATATTGAATGAGATGGATGTTGCAAATCATAACACTGCATGCTATATTCAGAAAATAATTTTAATTAGGCCAATATTTTGAATAAAACACCATTTGACATATGGAAGGATAAAAAGGCTAATATCTCTATCTTTAAGCAATTTTGTTGTATTTGTTATACGTTAAACACTAAAGACAACCGTGCCAAGGTTAATCCCTCCCCACAAATGTGTACCTTCCTTGAAAACTCCGAAAGATCCCAAGTTTATAGAGTGTTCAATTGAGAAACTCAAATTGTGTATGAGTCAATACATGTTAAATTTGATGATAAACAACTTGACCTTAAAAAGTCAAAGAAAGTTGGGGATACTACTATTTGAACCAAGCTAGTTTTATACTTAGACTATATAACAAAAGTATTTTATGAGAACATTATTTTTTATTTCTAAGAGTAGTAAAAAAGATTTGTATTTTTGAAGAAAATCTAAAATACGATATCTTTCATATTTATAAACGAAGAAAATCTAAAATATGATTTGATTCAGATTTATAGTTGAAGAAAATAAAATATAAGATTTGGTTCAAAGTTATAATTTAAGAAAATCTAAAATAAGATTTGATTCAGATTTATATTTAAATAAATTCAAAGATAAGATTTGATTCATATTTATAACTGAATAAAATATAAAATAAAATTTGATTCAGATTTATAATTTAAGAAAATCTTTGACCAAGTTGAAAAGAAGATATGGTCAAGATTTGATCAAGATTTATCTACAACAAAATATGAACAAAATCAAATGAAGAATTTACAATTTGAATCTGAAAAATTTACAAACTAAATTCTAATAAAATACAAACAAAATCAACTTGAAGAATTTACAAACTCAATTTGTATAAAATACGAACAAAATTAATCTAGAAAAACTGCTGAAATTAGATTCAAAAATAAAGAATTGGCTAAAGAACATATTATCAAAAAGAATCTTCTTCCTAATTATTTTTGAATAAGATCTTTATTGACCAAGCTAGGAATGAAGATACAATTCAGAATTAAACAAAGACTAAATTGAAGCCTTCATTTTAACTATAAAAAGATACCCAAGGCTGAAGAAAAAGATAATCAAAAATGAAAAGGAAAAAAAAGAGAGAGAAGAACTCAAAGCTTAAAATTTCAAAAGTTATTTTTTAGATTTCATAGAGAGAAACACTTGTTCAATTTATAAACATTTTCTTAGTTTTTTTTCTTAGAGTGTGAGAGTTATTATTATCAGCTTTGCTAGAAGCAAACACTTAAAGTTCCTATCTTTTGTATCCAACCCAATAGTGGTTTAGTTCCTTCTTAAATATAGAGTTTTCAAGTTTATAAGAAAAGCCTTGACTTTTAGGATTAAGGCGGTTAGTTCCTCAAACGTTTGGAATTACCAAGCTATTTGTGAAGACTAGCTTGGAGAGCTAGGTGCTTTGTAATTCATGGCATTTGAAATAGTGGATTAAAGCCTTCTGAATGAGAGGATTGGATGTAGCCAAGTTAGTGGTAAACTAGGATTAGTTTATGTGTTCAATTATTTATGGTTTCATTATTTGTTGCCTTTGAACCCGATAGCTTCTACTCCAAGTATGTCACCAAAATTAGAACAATTTCTTTTTAAAATTATCAAAAAGTTATCAATTTTGGAAAAAACAATTCAACCCCCCTTATCGTGTTTTCACCTTCAATTGGAATTAGAGATTGGTCTTAAGGTTGAGCACTTTACAATGTTTGAGGAAAGATCCAAGACTTCAACATGTTTGGATTCAATGAAAAAGTTGTTAGAGGAAACATCAACATATCAACTATATTTGATGGAGAATGTTTTGAGTACAAGAAGGGCATGATGACAACTTTGGGACTTGGTGGTTGATGGTTATCGTAATCCAAAGAATATTGATGATCTTGAAATTCCAAAAAAGGAGATGAATGCTGATCAAAAGATGATGTACAAGATGCAACATAAGTAATGAACATTCACGACAAATGCAATCACCTTCAAGGATTTTGACAAATGCACCAACAAGGAGACAACAAAGAGTATTTATGATAGTTTGATTATGATGTATGAAGGAAGGAAAGAAGTACAAGAAGAAAAGGCTAACCTGCAAGTCAAAAAATATGAGTTGTCAAAGATTTAAGAAGAGGAAGACTTGAAACAATGTTTTCCAGATTCCAAACTTTGGCTTCAGGATTAAAGATACTTTAGAAGAGTTATATTATTGTTGATCATATGAAGAAGATCTAAGCAGTTTGATAAGCAAGTGGAGACCTTAGATCACTGCCTTTAAAGAAGCAAATTATTTGAATACTCTTAAGCTGGAAGAATTAATTTGCTCTCCCTGATCACATGAAATTGAACTTGCAGAGGATGAGCCAAAGATGAAGCAACCATCATTGGCTTTGAAATCCAAGCATGAGAAAGGTCTAGAGGCAATAACAGAATTAGAGGTAACGATTTAGTGTATTAGAGTGGAGACTCAAAGGAAGAGGAATTGGTGTTGATATTCAAAAAAGTTTAGAATATGTGGCACAACAGAAAGAAGAAATTTCCCCAAAGATAATCCAAGCAATCTAGCAGAGGAAAGGATGATAGATATGACAAGAAAAGCATCATATGCAATGGATGAAATGAACCTGAACATATTGAATTAGAATGTATAAATTTGGAGAAAAGGAAACATTAGAGGAAATATTCTAGACCTAAGAAGAAGAGTTTGATGGCTACATGGGATGATTCTGATGAATTCTCTAATAATGAAGAGCACACAAATTTAGGTTTGATGGTTCATACAAACTCTACCTCTAAATCCAACACATCTTTTGACTTTGAAAGTGAATCAACAGATGAAGAAATTGAGGTATTTTCTAACTTAACTCGATCTGATTTAATTATTGCTATAAATGATTTTTTAAATAAGAATAAAAAATTATCTTTAAAACAGAAAACACTTAGAAAAGAAAATACAAACCTAATTGAAAAGTTAATATTTTAAAAGAATGAAAGTGTTGAATTTAAAACAAAAAATGTAACTCTGAAAAATGATATTACTGAACTTAAAACAATAAATGAAAATTTGAAAACTTATATTGTTGACCTTATAAATAATACCTTGAAAGATATCCATGTTGAAAATACCACATGTTATTCTAATAAGCATGAAGAATTATTCCAGGATTTTCTAGCTAATGGTATGAAAAGAAGCAAGTATGCATCTATGATTTATGGTATTAGTAGAAATTGTAAAAGAGGTATAGGATTTGAAGAAACATTAACTGGAGCTAGACCTATTCACTTTAATGTTTTTTGTACCAAAATTAAAAATTGTTTATGCTACAAATATTCTATGCATCCTAGTTGAAACACCAATCATGGCATGTTGTAAGTGGATGCTAGAAACTTATGAAAGGAAAAAGGTGTATGTCCCAATACTTGACTCTGGTGGAAGTACGACTAGTATACACAATACCTATCAGAACAAGAACTAATTGATGAACCATAACTATCAAAAAAGAAGAACCATATGATGAACCAGAACTATCAAAAGAACTAGTACCATCTCATGAATTTAAAGTATCAGCAGAACTAGAATAACCAGAGGAACCTAATACATTAATAACTAAAGTTTTAGATGAACAATTAGAATCAAGACACTTCTCTGAACATTCCAATCAAACCCATCAAGACTGCAAAACTGGATGGGAACTCAAATCCCTTCATCCCGATCCTCTAATAAGAGAATATGCAAATTCAGAATTTGATAACCAGAAAATAAGAACTAAGAGGGTTTTTAGACTGGAATTGAAACTGTTGACAAATAGGTTGTATCTTTATTTAAATTTATTTATTCTCTATGTTTACTGTGATAACAAAAAGCTTGATCTTAAAAATCAAAGCTAGATAAGTATTTTGCAGGATCTAAAATATTTTGACGAACCATGAGAGTCACAAAATCTGAACATTTCAACAAAAGCATAATACAAGTTTGTTTCTTCAAAAACATGCATAAACCACTAGGAAAAAAAAGTGTTTTGTTCTATTCTTAAATTATCTAATTTATATTATGCTATATACAAATAACTTGACCTTGAAAAGTCATAGAATACAAGCAAATCAGAAGAAGATAACAAATATTTAAGAGGATGAATGTAACATGCTAAATCAAACGACTAAAAATAATTAGAATTTTAAATTTTGAAATATTTTAATTTATAGATTATTATGATTATATTATTATTATTATTATTGTTATTATTATTATTATTATTATTACTAATGCTCTAATTGTTATCATTAACCAATTTGCTTAAAATAAGGTAAATTTAGTAAGTTGTTTTGTTTGTTAGAGACTTATAAATAACAATAGGAAGTTTATTTTGTTTGTTAAAGGTTTTTCTAAAATAGATAATAAAAAACAAAATTATTATAACACTCTTTTTTTATATAAATATCTATTATTAAGGAGTTAAACAAAATCAAACAAATTGTTCATCCTAAATAATATGTATTCATTTTATTTTTAACAACCAAGAGTTTAGTGGAGAAAATATAGGATACCTAGTAAAATTATCTTATAAATATTTAACTATAAATAGATACAATGAAGAAAATTAATGAATTAAAAACTCAATAGAAAAAAAGTATGCCAAAATAAAGAGGAGCAAAAATACGATTGCGTTGTAATAACAGTTAATAACGATTTACATATACATAATCTTTTTATAAAAGAACGCTTCAAGAGGTGAGTAATCACACCCTTTAAACTTTTATGATACATTTAATTTGGAAATTTGGGATGAAAAAAGAGTTAGATATTTTGAATGATATTTTCTTATAAATATATATTTTGTCGAAAGCCTATCTCTATTAAATTTGGGATTTTATGAACTGCAATAATAGATTATGAATTGATTTATTTACTACATTTTTGTTGAATTACCATTTTTTTATGATTGTTTGAATATATATTCTCTGAAAGATTCTTTTATTTTATTTTCTTAAATGATGGTTGTTATTATATATTCAAATGAAATATTATATGGTAATATAATTTTATGAAGATGATTGTTGAAAAATGAATTATTTTATGGTAGGTGATTGAGATGAGCTTATGCTCCACATAGATAATTTTTAAACTCCACAATGAGATGAGGTTTAAACTCCACAAGTATGAGTCTTGTACTCCAGATATAGATGAGTTTTAAACTCCACAACAAGATAAGGTTTAAACTCCACACAGATGGGTCTTGTACCCCCCACTGGATAAGTCGGTTCTCCACATGATGAGATAATACTCACTTCGGGAAGTAGTATATCTCCATATAACGATGAGACATCATTGAATTAATTGATTTATTTTCTACATATTAAATGTGAGTAGTGGATTTATTTGGTTATTGCATAGGTGAATTATCATTAATTTAATTGATGAGTTTTTATTAATTAGTAAATGTAATTGGTTATTATTGAAGAATCTTAGTTATATCATTTATATTTCTAAGAATATATTTGGAATAACGCAAGTGCCATGACTGATTTTCCCAAATATCGTGCCAAGTGAGAACAATACTTATTTTAAAATTGTGTGTACTATTCACTGGGATTTAGTATCTCATTAAAGGTTACTTTCATATATTGAGACCGTTGGGGACGTCGAGAGTTTGAGAAGTCCCACCTCCTTTGAGAAGAGTAATTTCCTTAGGTTAGTTTGGTAGATCAAGAATAAGTAGACATAGTGTCTACATTGTAGTTTATTTTGGGATTAGTTATTAAATGCCTAGATTTGAATATTTTAATTATTAAGGAATTTTCAGCTTTAAGATTTTATTTTAAGGATTTTACAATATTATTTCTTTCAAGAACTTCATTATTTATCATAGTACCTTTTATCTTATATAAATATGAAAACTTTTTTAGTATTACGTCAAATGTTATACTCACATAACTAGGCATTACAATGAATCAGATCGAGTCAAAAACAATCAAGACCAGGATGGAATTACAAGTCGTCTCATCTAGAAACTCTAATCATTGAAAGTGCAAATGTTCCTTTGAGGACGATATCATCACTAAAAGATATCACTTTGTTTGGCTTACTCTCATCAACTGAGCCTACCTCTATTGATAAAGTAATGTCAGATGATGGATGGATTCTTGCGATGCAAGAAGAATTAAATGAACTTAAGAGGAATGATGTATGGAATTTAGTACCTAGACCAAAGAAGAACATTATTGGAACAAAATGGGGTTTTAGAAATAAGCTAAATGAACAAGGTGAAGTGGTCTTAAACAAGGCAAGACTTGTCGCACAAGGCTACATTCAACAAGATGGCATTGATTACACAAAGACATTTGCTCCAATGGCTAGGTTAGAAGCTATTCGAATCATGCTTTCTTTTGCTACAAATAATAACATTACATTGTTTCAAATGGATGTTAAAAGTGCTTTTCTAAATGTTTATAAAAGTGATGAATTCTATGTTAACCAACCCCTAGGTTTTTAAAGTTATGAATTTTTAAAAATGTTTTTAAACTTAGGAAATCTATGTATGGTCTAAAACCACCAAGCATGGTATGATATACTTAGTAACTTCTTCCTTAAAAATAACTTTGAAAGAGGACAAGTAGATAATAAACTTTTTAAAAAATCAATAGGAGATGACATTCTTATTATTCAAATTTATGTTGATGTCATTATTTTTGGATCTACTAGTAGCACTCTTTGTGAAAAAAATTTCTAAATTGATGTAGCATGAATTTCAAATGAGTATGATAGGATAACTTAAGTTCTTCTTAGGGATACAAATTCAACAAAGTCAAAAAGGTATATACATTAATCAAACTAAATTTATAAAAAAGCTTCTAAGGAAGTTTAAGATAAGTGATTGCAAACCTATGACTACACCAATGCATCCTACTTGTTCACTTAAAAAAGATGACTCGGGCCAAAAACATGGCCAAAAAAACTACAGATGAATAATAGGATCCCTACTTTACCTTACCGCTTTCAGACCTAACATCATGTTTAGTGTATATGTGTGCAAGATTTTAAGCTGAACCTAAAGAATCATATTTTACTATTGTTAAGAAAATCCTTAGATACCTAAAAGGAACTACCAACCAAACTTACCTATAAATTAGATACTATGATTCTAATTATGCTAGAGATAAACTTGAGAGAAAAAGCACTAGTGGTAACTGCACCTTTGTAGGTGACGACTTAATATCTTGGTCAAGTAAGAGACAAAGCACCATTGCCAATGTCAACAATAGAGGTGTAACACCCCAAATTTCATTATAAACTACTTTATTAATTAAATATGATTTTAGATAATTAATTTGATGCTAAAATTATTTTAGAATTTACGCTGATTATTATTATAATTAATTTTCTTTATATGTGTATTTCCTATGATGTGTTAATCTGTACATATTTGTTTAAATGAGTGATGTAAATAATAAATATTATATTTAATTATTTTATATATTTTTATAATAAAATAATAATATATTAATGTAAATATTTTAAAGGATAAGATTTAGACAATTTTACGTGTATGGGTAGGTTGATAATTAATATCATATTTTTTTGTTTGTTTGACTAATATTAAATGCAAACTTAATTCTATTTAATTATTTCTAAAGATATCTTATTTTAATTATTTATTT
>JBBPBT010001310.1:4006287-4036727 GCA_037974875.1 Cicer bijugum | reverse complement strand
ATATATATATATATATATATTACGATTTAGTAGTTAACATAAAATATTGTTGTTATATTTATTTATTTTATAATTTTTATTATTCTCTAATGATATATTATTATAACGTGAATATTAAAAAAAAATAAGTATAATTATAGTGATTAATTTGAATATGAGAGTTTGGGTTGTTAATAATATTTTCTTAAATTAATTATTTTAATTACTCTAATTTATCATATATTAGTTATGAAATATTAGTAATGTTTTTTTAATGAGATTGTGTTTAAAACAAAAATAATGTTGAAAAAAATTTAGTATTGATAATTGTTGGTTTTATTAAAAAAAAAAGATTAAAATGTGTTTCATGGGTCGAGGCCAAGTAAAACCTAATTAAAGCATAAAATAAAACAAAAAATAGAGGAAGAGAAAGGCATTCGCACGGCCACTGCTGCTCCCTAGAGGAATTGGAACAAAATTAGAAGAAAATTGACATCGGCGATCATAACTGTCTCAAATTTCAGTATGTTATTTTATACATTTAGTTAGTCAATTAAACATAATTTTTCATATTTTTAACAACCTCAATTTCTCTCTAAAATATCGGACTTCTCTGTTTGTAAAATTCGTTATTTTGCACCGTTCTCCTCCACCGTAAGTCCAATTTGAGTGAAATCAACGCCAAAACGATTGTGTGAAAAGTGGTTATATTATCCACCGATTAGTTTTCTAATTTATGGTAAGTTACCTTAACCGAATTACGAAATTTAGTTATTGGAGTCTCTTCTCAAAATTTATTTTTAACGTTAACCCATAAATTGTCGAATTAGATGGATTGAAGGGAAAAGAGTCATAGATCAAAGGTTGTTTGGTCGTGGAATCATATTCGTGTGTGAAAGCATCAAAATAAGGTAAGGGGTGAGAGAGTGTTTGAATTCATGAGTATAATATAATGTGAGATGAACGGGAAAACCGTATTTCCCAGTAATTCATTCAAGGCCCGCTACGTATGGCAGTAGCCTTTTGAGTGATAAATTGATTAATGTAAAAAATATGGGAATTGAGAGATTAAAATGTGGAATAGAAATATTTATAAGGGGCTGATAGATTTAACTTCGTTAAATGTGTGGTATTTGATATTATTGTGATGTTTGATTGATTTTTATTAAATGTGTGATATTTGATATTATTGTGATACTAGATGTCGAATGAATTTTATGTATATGTTTGATTAGACGTGTTTATGTGATGTGATAATAAAAGGTGGATGCATTTTTATAAGTTTATGTAATTATGACGATGTATAATTAATAATAATTATGTTATAAATTTGTGATAAATTTATGTGATGATGTATGACTGATGATAGTGAAACTATGAAATTGTGATCAGTTTATGTGATGAGATATGATTAATGATAGTGATGTTGTGATGAGAATATTGAAGTAACCCCATGATCTTAATGGATTATCATAAGCTAACGATGGGAGAAAATAAATACTGAGAATTTGTGAATGTCATCATGAAGGTAGGGTTTGACAAGCCTAGTGATTTCGGGGAAGTACACATGAATGAGTCTGATCGTGGCGGTCTACTGTTGAGTCTTAAGGCAAGATTGTTCGACTTTGGGGGTATTCGGGTGGGGAATTCCTAGGTGACTTGGAGGTAGCACTCTAAATGTCGGGAGCTACCACGCAATACACATTTACCTCGACTGTCACGTATTTGTGTCTCGGGTTGAGTGGAGGGGATCTATGAGGACAGTGTCAATTTGAATTGTCCGTCCACCGTGATGGTGGCATAGTATCAAGCCTCCTAATCAAGTACTTCAGAGTTAGAATGGTACCACATTGTGAAGTAAAGTCTAAGCTCATGCATAACATTGCATTTCATTGTGATTGTTTTGTTGTGATTAATAATATCGTGTGTGGTGATAATTTCTCTTAGAGAATTTGATGTTACAGAGAAATCTATTGATTTTCCATGAGTAATTTTGACTTTTAATGTGATATTTTCTTGATGGAATGTTTGTGTAATTATACGGTTATATTATGATTGTTTTTGTGTTCTTTTTACTTGTATTATATAGTGATCATGATTTCAAAACTCACCTCATTCGTTGTTTGTGTTTGAATGGCTTGGTCGTGCGTTTGCAAAATCGCAGTTATTACAGGTTAATGAGTCATGAAGTTAAAGTTTGTTGGAAAGCCGCTCTTGTAACACCCCGATTTTTAACAGCGATAGTGTATTTTTTTTTTTCAAAAGAAATTAAAAAAAACAGAGAAATAAAGAAAGAAAATACCTTTGGATAAATATTTAAGTCGTAATACAACAACACATAAGCCAACAGAATTTACAAGCAGCAGAATAGTTTTTGAAATATGAATCCAAAGTATTTACACTTCAAAAAGTGCTACATGGAACCCATCGAAAATAAAATGTCAAGCTGATAATATTGGTATAGGTACAGGCTTCCAAATTAGAATAAACACAACCCAAAAAGAAAGACGTACAGTCCCTATACATCGACCTAATCTGATCATTCTACAAAAAACTATACATCCCGAGTGATCTTCACGCGCCCCGCAAGATCCTCCTAACACAGCTCCAGTCATGTGTGTCCAACTATATTCCTATCCACAGGGCACCAACCAGTAGGATGGTCCTGGTTCTCATCTGAGGGCAAAGCCCAGATTTCCACCAATGTTGTAAAGGGTCACCAACCCAAATTAACAATTAACACATAACATTTAAGTTTTTAAATGCACAAAATAACCTTTCAATTTAGCATACACCATAAAAGGGTTTCTATATGCCAAACATGCATAAACAAAGTTGAAAAATGAAGTTTTTAACAAAACAACACTGTTGTATTCGAATACAACATCTTTGTATTCGAATACAAGGCTTTTTCAGCATTCAGCAACAAAAACAGCACGTATGTATTCGAATACAGCCTTTTGTATTCGACTACACAACAAGTCAGTAGCAAAGCAACATGTCTGTATTCGAATACAACAATCTGTATTTGACTACATAGTAAGTCGGTGGCAAAAACAGCATGTCTGTATTCGAATACAGCCTTTTGTATTCGAATACACATCAGACAACAGCAGAAAAACAACAAAATTCAGCAAAATTCAACATTTTTAGAGGATTCGAAACCAATCAACACTTACACACAAATCCAAACAATCACACTTAGCAATTATAGCGCAATCACCATGACATCTTGAGTTTCAAAATAGTTTTGCAATCAATCACACTTACACACAATTCCAAAACATCCACACTTGGCAATTATAACACAATCACCACGACAACATAAGCTTCGAAATGGTTTTGCAATCAATCATACTTACACACAATTCCAAAACATAACACTTAGCAATTATAGCATAATCAACACGACAACTTGAGTTCAAACACTCAATCATAATCTTGAATAAAACACGACTCGTGTGCCAAGTGTTGGTATAATGGCCTCTATCCTTAGAAAGTTATACACAAGATTATTAACCAAATTATCCAATTTCTTTCTAAGTGATGAACTTAATATTAAAACCAAGTTGTTTAATATTAATTCCAATTTAACAGTGATAGATTCAAAAACTAATCAAGACATAGATTCAAAGACACATGTATTATCAAGATAAGAGTACAGATTCAAAACTTATTTAAAAACAGACATTCAAGAACACATGCATCATCAAGATAAAGAGTATAGAGATAGAGAAGTGTACACCAGGGATTTTTATACTGGTTCGACTATCAATTCGATAGTCTACATCTAGTCATGAAATCACTCACAAATTTTAGCCTTTACTAGAAATGATTTGAGTATGTTTACAGACATTCCAGCACTTCACTGCCTATACATCTAACTCAACATCAATCTACAACATCAACCAATCTATCCTTAAGAGCTAATCGCCAAACCCTAGCAAGATCAGATTGCGATCTCCTTTAAATGAACACAAGCATCCTAAAAGATGATCACCAGTTTCACAATACTGGATTTCTGCACACTTTCTTTTACAAAGATTGTTTCTTACAAAAAGAACTAAGAACTAAGAACACTTTATTCAATCACGCAAATCTCACACTCAAAGTATTTTGCCAATTGATATTTGTGAGTTGTAACAGTTTCTCCCAAAGTATAATTTTCGAGTAGCCAATGAAAACTTTAAGTTCTTTCAAAATGTATTAACTGTTATGAAAATTGTAATTGATAAAGTTTATATAGTTTTAGAAAAACCTCAGTCAAATCGATTTCCCAATCGATTTTATTAATGTGTATTACCAGCTTAATCGATTGCCTAATCGATTATCGCGTTTCTTGTTTTTCTTGAATCTTGAAAATATATGAACAAATTGATTTCCTAATCGATTCTTTTAATGCATATATCAGAAACTGATACTCAGTTTATATCAGAATCGATTGATTAATCGATTATACTTGTTTTATTCAAACAACGAGATCAAAACAATCGATTACTCAGTCGACTCACCTTCATTGACATAATCGATTTGGCAATGGGCTAAATTCTCCCTGTAACTCAGACATTTATTCCAATCGATTTGCCAATCGACATGACTTGTTCCAGTAGCTCAGATATTTAGTCCAATTGATTTTCCAATCGACTTGACTTGTCCCAATAACTCAAATATTTAGTTCAAATCGATGTGCCAATCGATTATGCAATATGTTTCTGATATATGATGAACTACTTCATTCATGAAATCGATTAGTGCAAAGTCAGTAACTTAAGAAAATTATTTCAATCGATTGTCCAATCGATTTCTTTAATCACAGAACACAGGCCTGATTAAAAACATTTTAGTAATCGGTTTGCCAATCGATTGACCCAGTACAAGCTTTGTTTTGTGAGTTATAAAATCGATTACCCAATTGATTTGCAAATCGATTGTCCAATTGGTTTCTTTAATCACATAAAAAATACTTGATTAAAAACATTTAAGTAATCGATTAACTAAGTGACAATTTGTTCTGTGGATTAGACAATCGATTACCCAGTTGATTTATCAATCGATTTACCAGTTGATTGATTTACTTACTTATTTTATGATTTCATTTTTAAATTGGCAAATACTTAGATATGAAACCATAATGATGAATCTACCTATTAAATACTATGACCACTAGACAAAATTGCATATAATCTTCAAGCTTTGTATACTATCATCCATCTTTGCTTGATTGCTTGAGGTCCAAGATTTGTCCAAGTGTTTGATTCTTTTTCACATAATCTTCAAGCCTTTTGATATGATTAATCTTTGCTTGATTGATTTCCTGAAATGTATCTCAACTTACACTATTAGATTTATCAAATAATGCATATACATTGTATATTTGGAAGTTATATCAAAATCAATATCAAGGTGGCACATTTCTTACACCAAGCACCCTAATGCCATGCGTATATGCCAAAATGCATGGACTCGGAATTCCAAACCAAAACCCTCCTCGAAGGGCCGTAAATCGTAATTGTACCACCTATCACAGACCGAAGTACTAAATTACCGAGGTGCCACCTATCACGGGTCAGCACGATTTACTAAAAACGTAAATCGTAAATGTACCGCCTATCATAGGCCGAAGTACTATTTACTGAGGTGCCAGCTAATACGAGTCAACACGATTTACCAAAAATGTGCAGTCTATCACAAACCTTACACGATGCGACAATCCCCGCAAGGATAAGATGAACCAAGATATCACATGGAATCATCTCGTGGCCCATCCGATCACCACTATCACCATTGCCCATCCGGTCACCATGTACTATGAAATGCATGAGCATACTATAACTCTATCCACGACAATCGTTAAGTAAATGCAGATATTGAAAGATTCCCCATTTTTAATACTCATTTAACTCTAACAATTTTCACGACAATCATTAAGTAAACGCAGATATTAAAAGATTCCCCATTTTTAATACTTGTTTAACTCTAATGATTTTCAAATTCCACACAGAGCATACTCATACATATTCTCAAATTCAATCCACAATTCACACCAAATCACATCAATTTATTTTTCCACAAAATCCACACAAACACATCTCAAAATTTATAAATATTAATTATGAACACGTCAAATATGACAAACACAAATCATCACAACCCACCACTCAAACACATCAAATTTCATTTCCTCAAAATCATACATAAATGAGTTAAATTCAATTTCCACAAAACACTCATCAATATCACCAAAACCCAACTCTAAAATTTTACCCATAAAAGCATTAGATTCATTTTCCCCAAATCAACACTTCGACCCTACCAAAATTCTTTTCCACACAACCACAGATAAGTCCCTAAATGCAAACTAAAAGTTTGGAAGGAACCATTACCTTAACGTTAGCTTTAATGAGCGATTAAGGTACCGCGAGTAATTCCAATAAAATCTCCGCTCGCGACGTTGCTTCCAAATTTAGTTCACTAGCACCGTAGCAAGAAGGTGAGCAACTTTCCCTTCTATCTCTTCTCGAAACGAGGCTTAGATCTAGAAGAAAAGTGGGGGTTTGTGTTTGACGGTTTGAAAATCCCTAACACCGTTTTTCTTTGTTTTCAAATCAAAGAGGAAGAATGAAGCTGAGAAATCCTTGTTTTCTCACCCACCAAGCCTTGGATTCCTTTTCTTGAAGCCAAAGAAAGCAAAGAAAGTGGAAGGAAGAAGGAAGAAGAAGGAGTGATTCGCGAGCAAGGGAAAATGTTTCTGTTTTCTTCCTTTCCTCAAATTTCCAAAAATATATTTTTGGAAATTAACTCACTAAATACCAAAAATTTGGCTAACAGCCTAAGAAATTCACACAAAATACCCTAAAATTGTATAATTAAGGATTTATAATTAAGGGTCTTACAGCTCTGATAGGTGATACCGAGAATAAGAGTTTTAATTTGTATTTTACTTATTTAATTTGAAACAAATTTTTATATGAAAACCTTAGAAGTACTAGTAAGTTTTTAGAATTAAATCAAGTGATTATACTTAAATCTTGCTTATCGAGATTGCACTATTTTAATGGATAAAATAAGTTTAAAGTGTTTCTATTTTTATTTTTGAGAAACGTGATATCCTAAATTAAAAATAAAAGTTTTTATTTTCTTGGAAATATATTTTTATTTATCCGGAGCAAATTTATAAGAATATGATATATATTATTTTGGGGTTTAGGGTGTCACAGAAGGTCGAGTACTTCTCAGTAACAAGTTGCAGTACTCGACTACTTTGGATGAAACATCAACATGAAAACTACAAAATCCTAGAATTTAGCATTCTTATCTATTGTGATAACACTTATGCCATTTTCCTAACCAAAATCCCTAATCTAGAGATAAACATATAGAGATCAAACACCATTTCATTATGGACTTTGTTCAAAAAGGGGTACTAAACATTCAGTTTGTAGACACTATGTAACACCCCGACCATTCGGCGATATCGTCAATGTTACCTCGCAAGCGCCAAACACAAGCAACGAGGGGTGAGTTTCGAAATTATGTAATAGTATAAGATAAACGAGGAGAACACGCAAGTAGTCAAAACAACACAAATAAAGAGAAACATTCAAGAACATCATATAAAAGGTTAATATATTCAATCACAATCAAATAGTCACAAGGATGAAATGTTATGCATGTCCTATACTCTATACTTCTTCATCATTTGGTACCATTCTACTCTGAAGTACTTGGTTAGGAGGCCTGATACTATGTGTAAGACCCTTAATTTTCTAAATTCTAATTTATGTGATTTTAGGGTATTTGGTGTTAAATTGCTTAGGCATTTAGCACAATTGAATTTTAATTTCGGGAATAAAATATCAAAATCATATTTTATTAGAGTTAATAATACTTTTAATATTTATATATATTTTAATATATATATATATATATCTTGAGACCCGATTTAAATTATTGTTAGAGAATAATTTAATTTGGTTACGAAAAATTTAATATCGGGCTGTTTTGTTAAAATACCTCGGGTTTCTGAAAATTGTATCTGTTAACTGAGTTGCGATGAGAGTTGATATTTTTAACAAAAAGCGGTTTGGGAAGTGATGGATGAAATAGTAATTTTATGAAATATCTAGATATTTTTTTGATATTTATAGTTTGGTTTTAATAATATATATATATATATTAGTTTAAGTATAAATATATATATATATATATATATTATTAAGTAAAGTATGTATATATGTATATAAGAAAGCAAGGAAGCAAGGAAACAGAAGGAAAACAGAAAACCTGCGAGAACTTCTTCTTCTTCCTCAGTTCACTAAACCAAAAACCCACAAATACAAACCCTTCGATTTTCTTCTATATCTAAGCTTCGTTTCGCGAAGAGATAAAAGGGAAAGTAGTTCACCTCCACGCTGCGGTGCTAGTGAGCTAGTTTTCAACGCGACGTCACGAACTTAAATTTTACCAGAATTAATCGCGGTGACGTAATCGGTTGTTAAAGCTACAACGGAGGTAAGGGCTCCTTCCAAACTTTTAGTTTGCATTTAGGACATTATTTGTGATTTTGTGGAAAAGAAATTTGATGTATTTGAGGTGTGATTTTGTGAAAAATTAATTTAATGTGATTATGTGTAATTTAGTGGAATTTAAATTGGAGGTGTGGTTTGTGGTGATTCAAGTTTGGTGTGATTTATATGTTCATAATTATTATTAAGAATTTTTGAGATGTGATTTATATATGGATTTTGTAGAAAATGAATTGATGAAATTTGGTGGTTTATGTGTAAAAATGTGGAGTTTTGAAATTGGGTGAGTTATGTTTGAATTGTTGAAATTTAATTGAGTTGTTATATGTGTGTTGTGGAATTGAATTGATTGTTGTCGGTATGAATTGGTGATAATTAAATTTGATGAGTTTGAGTTACGTAATGAGTTATTTTCAAATAAATGAGTTTGAGCTGAAATTGAAATTTTACAAAAAAATTAGCGTTGTTAAAGTTGTGAAAAGTTCAAATTTTAACTAAGTTAAAGAGTTTGAGCAAAAAGATAGATTGAAATTAAAAATGGTTAGAGTTCAAAATGTTACTCTTTTAATCACTCTTTGATTGAGTTTAAAAAGAAAAAAAGTTTAGAGTATTTTATTAACTCAAAAATTTCGGTGCTTTAATAGTCGAGTGGGTGTATGGAAAATTTTGACGATATTTGTTTTATTTAGTTTTAAGTAAATAATATAGATTATTTGGTTTTAAAAGTTTGGTGTGTGAGAAAGATTTAATTTTGGAAATTTTGTTGTGTTTGGATTAGTTTTATTGTGACCAAGTTGTTATAAATATTCATGTTTATGTAGATAGCTCCTTGAGTCTCGAAAAGGAATCGGGACCGTTGGCACCGAGTTAGCGGTGGGGAGAATTCTGATATATTAATGTTGTTGTGGTGATTTATGGTTGAAAATTATAGAGATTGAATATGGTGATTAATGTTTGGAAATTTTGGTGATTTATGTTAGGTGAAATTGATATGTTCATAATTAATATTATGAATTTTTGAGATGAAATTTATGTGTGACTAGATTGAACGGAATTTGGAGATGTGATTTATGTGTGGTTGAGGAAAGTTTAACTGGTGTGAATAAATATGTTTGAGTATGCTCTGTGTTGTGTCTGAAAAATCATTAGTGTTAAATGAGTTTAAAAATGGGGAATCTTTTAATAGCTGCATTTACTTAATGATTGTGGTGAAAAGAGTCAGAGTATGCTCATGCATTTCATAGTACATGGTGACCGCGATGTGGCCATGGTGATAGTGGTGACCGTGATGGGCCACGGGATGATGCCATGTGAATTGTGGGATCATCATATCCTTGCGGGGATTGTCACGTCGTGCTGATCTATGAGAGATTGCACTCTAGAATGTGCTGATCTGTGAGCGATTGCACTCTAGAAAATTGTGTTGGTCTGTGAGTGACTGCACTCTTGTATGTAGTGCTGGTCTGTGAGAGACTGCACGCTAGTAAATCATGTTGATCCGTGAGAGATTGCACCTTAGTAATTAGTACTGGTCTGTGAAAGGCTGTACAATTATGATTTATGCCCCTCGAGGAGGGTTTTGGTTTGGAATTCTGGAATGATGCATTTTGGCATATACGCATTGCATTAGGGTGCTTGGCACGCGAGTCATGTTTCTTATACTTTGATGATTGTATATACATATTCGGTTGTTGTTGTGATTTATCGTAATTGCTTTGAGGTGTGAAGTTGGATTGATTAAGTTTTGATGTATTTATGGGTTCATAATTGATTTAATGAATATTCAATGTATGATTGAGGTGTGAATTTGTGGAGATTAATTTGGTGTTAATTATGTGTTCATAATTGATAATATTAATGTTTGAAGTGTTGATTGATTTAAGAGCCATTTTTGAATTGAAAATCTGCCTTTTCTAAATTATATTCCGCTACGACAATGCTGTTTGTCAAAACTTCATTTTTCAACATTGTTTATGCATTTTCAGACATATGAAAACCCTTTCGAGGAGTATGCTAAGACGAAAGGTTCTTTCGAGCATTTGAAAATATAAGAATTTTGCTATGTGATATTTGTTAATTTCGGTTGGTGACCTTTACAATTATTGTGGAAATCTAGGTTTTGCCCTCAGATAAGAACCAGGATCTTCCCATCGGTTAGTATCCTATAGATGGGGAGGTAGTTGGACACACCAGACTGAAGTTGTGTCAGGAGGATCTTGCGGGGCGTGTGGAGATCACTCAAGTCGTATTGTTTTGGTAGTATGATCAGATTAAACGGTTGTATAGTGGCTAGAGGTCTTTCTTTTGCGGATGTATTTACTATATGTTGGAAGATTGTACCTATACTAATATTGTCAGCTTGACTTTTCTTTTGATGGGTCCATGTACCACTTTTTGATGTGATGTTGGGGAGAGTTAAAATTCTTGGGACAGTGCTTTTGTATAAGTTTGCCAAGAATACCCCAGGGGTATGAGCTATGTCTGATAGGCCACATAGCCCCGATGTATTTTGATGTTTGAATACTTTGGATTTTTATTTCAAAAACTATTCTGCTGCTTGTAAATATTTGTTGACTTTGTCGTTATGTTACGACTTAAATATTTATCCAAAAGTATTTCTTTGTTTGTTTCTTTGATTTATTTCTTTGTTTAAAAAAAAAATACACTCGCGCTGTAAAAAAATCGGGGTGTTACAATATGCCACTACAAGAGTGGACGGACAATTCATGAATGGCCAAGTCCTCAAAGATCCCCTCAACTCAACCTGTGACACATATACGCGACAATCGGGGTACTCTTGTGTTGCACGGTAGTTCCTGGCCTTAGGGAATAACCCATTAATCCACTTAGGAATTCCCCACTAGATGTACCCCCAAGGTCTATCAGTCTTACCTTACAGTTCGACTGTAGCCCTCCACGATCAAGCTCATTCAGTTATACTTCCCCGAATCACTAGGTTTGTCAAACCCTCCCTATATAATGACAAAATAATCCTAACTCCAAAATCTATAACACATATCTCAGACATACTCAATCATCACAATTCAATAAGTTTCAATTTAACTTCACAATATTCATCATTATATATATAGTTATATCAGTCAATCACATAAAATCCCAATATTTGATTTACACTACTCACAATACACAGTCCAGTCTCATCAATCACATAATAAGGAATCAATTAGGTGCATTTTCAAGTAATATCAGAATTTCAATCAAGTAGACAAGAACACTCAAATACATATCATTCATACAATAACAATTACTATATGTTTCATAAAATCAAATAACACACAATCTTAATATAAATTAATTCACACAATTCTATAGGTTTCTAAATTATATTTTAGTCCTCACTATTACCATTCATATATTATTAATTAATTATTATTACTCAATAGTGCTCAACCGTATGCAGTAAGCCCCGAATGAACATATGGGAATTTTAGTATTCCCGTTCAACTCGTGTTATTTTATACTCATAAAACCGAACCTTATCTCACCCCTTACCTCATTTGGCGATCTCGTACAATAAGACATTAAGTTCAGCAACGTCGGAGAAATCCATAACTAAATTGTTTGAAAGCGGGTGCAGAGAATAACCAAATCGCAGCGACATAGATGACTCGAAATGATGCTTACAAATAACAACAACACTGAAATTAAAATTAAAAGTGCATCAGCATCTAACTTTAATTATGCCAGGGTTAAAACAAATGAACAATGAATGTGAGGTTGATCGGAAAACATATACCGTAACACCGACGATAATGAGTTTTCACAGATTTTGCTTAAATTGAAAAATGAATATTGTAGGACGAAGCTCTCGACACATAGGTCACTTAACTGATCTTCGTTATTTCGGGACAACACTACAACGGCTAGAATCGAGGTTTGAAAGCGATGGTTAGGATTTTCAATTAGGTGATGAATGGTTGTTTTGATTGCGGTTCTTCCCGTAGATGAAGGAGTCGAGAATAGTGATTTCAAATATGGTGGTTGGGGACATTGATGGCATTCACGGTTATCAAAAAATATCACATGTAGCGGTTGTTACAGATGTATTGTGACTTGTTTTCTAATTATGAGTCTCACATAGCAGGTCTAGACGAAGATGATTGATGGGGAAGAAATTGTGATGGGTTATTCGACCATGGAATGGAAGAAATTGGTGAAGATGGTGATGACCTATTACCTGCGGCAGCGCAAGGCTTGAAGAACAGGAAATCTGTTTGTGATTTGTGGTTTAGGGTAAACGAGGTGCAAAAATCTGATTTGGGGTTTTGGGTAAAGTGAGGTACAAATCAGAAAAAGCCCAATAGAAAAGCAAGCTGAAGCAGGAAATGTATAGGGTGTTGATAGCTAACTCAAACTTATATTTCTATTATTTAAGTTTAAAAAAATTATATTAATCACTCATTCTATTCATCCATAATAATTAAAGTATTATTCTCCAAAATACTCATATTACAATACTAATAATTTTCACAAAAATAATTAATTAGAATAAATAAATACAATATTAACAATTTATCTTATTCACTAATTTAAATCTCTATAAAATTATCATACTATAGCAAATATACATGTAAGGAAAATTGGTCATAATTATATATCAACACATATTCTCAACACATGCAATACTAAATTAATTGTTTAAAATTCTATTAGACAAATAAAATAATTTATTATAAAATTTGGAGTGTTACACACTACACACCAATGGGATGACATATTCACCAAACCACTAGCTGAAGATAGGTTTGACTTCATCAAGAAAAACATAAACATTACCATTGTACTTAACTGATGTTATGATAACTTCAAAGTAGTCATTCTTGACATTAGTTTTATATTTTATTGTAATATGTTATATTCATGTTATTAAAAAATAAACAAAGTCAAACTACAAAAAAATGGCAAAATACAAAAAAAGAGCAAGTTTCACTTTCAAATATTTGTTTGATGACAAAAGGGGAGAGATAGATATTTGATAATGTGGGGATAAAAGAGAAAAGAAAACATAGACTTAGGGGGAGCCCTAAGTTAGGAGGAGTCAACGAAATGTAAAGAAAAGTTATTATAAAAAATACATGTTTTGTCATCATCAAAAGAGGGAGATTGTTGGAATGAAGTTGGTTTTATAATTAGAATTTTGACGATAGCAAAAGCATTTTTGAGAACAATATATTTGATTTCACATATTATAAAAGAAGATTTGTATTTTTGAAGAAAATCTAAAATACGATTTGATTTAAATTTATAATGGAAGAAAATATATAAAAAAAAAAGATTTTATTCACATTTATAATTGAAGAAAATCTAAAATAAGATTTGATTCAAATTTATAATTGAAGAAAATCTAAAATAATATTTGATTTCAAATTTATAAATGAAGAAAATGTAAAATAAGATTTGATTCAGATTAATAATTGAATAAAATCTTTGGCTATGTTGAAAAGAAGATATGGTGAAGATTTGATCAAGATTTATGTACAACAAAATATGTACAATATCAATTTAAAGAATTTATAAACTCAATATAAACAAAATACGAACATAATCAATCTAGAAGAGTTGCTCATATTGGATTCATAAATAAATAATTGGCTAAAGAACATATTATCAAAAGGCATCTTGTTTAGAATTATTTTTGAATAAAATCATTGTTGACCAAGCTACAAATGAAGATACAATTCAGAATTAAACAAGGAATAATTTGAAGCCCTAATTTTATATACAAATAGATACTCAAGGATAAAGAAGAAAATCATCGTAAATAAGAAAATGGTAGAAGAACTCATAAACTCAAACTTTCAAATTCATCTTAGAGTTCAAAGAGAGAAACACTTATTCAAGTTAGAAATATTTTCTAACTGTTTTTTCTTAGAGTGTGAGAGTTATTATTTTGATCAACTTTGTTAGAAGCAAATACTTAAAGTTCCAATGTTTTGTATCCAACCCGATAGTGGTTAATTTCCTCTTCAATATGGAGTTGTCGGGTTTTTGGTAGAAGACTTGGCTCGTATGGTCAAGGTGGTTAGTAGGTTGTTTGGGAAGACTGGCATGGAGGGTCGGGTCCTTTGTAATTCAAGGTATTTGAATTAGTGGATAAAAGTCTTCTGAATGAGGGGACTAAATGTAGCCAAGTAAGTGGTGAACCAAGATTAATCTATGTGTCCAATTATTATGCTTTCATTGTTTGCTGCTTCTAAACTCGATTTCTTCTACTCCGAGTAAGTCACCAAAATCGAACAAGTTTTTAATAAACTATTAAAAAGTTATCAACTTTGTCAAACACAAGTCAACTCCCCATTCTTGTATTTGCACCTTCATATTGGGAACACTTTGAAGTAGCCTCTTTGGACAAGAACAATCCAAAAAGTGCTAGAAGACAAAAGGAGATGGAGTTTGTGCACCTTCAACAAGGAGACATTTCTTTTGTAGAGTATGTTGCTAACTTTGAAGTGTTGGAACCAAGTTGATTCCAAGAAAAAATTTTCTATGTTGTTTTGATGCTAACAAAAGTACTTTGTCAAACAATTTATTGCACTATAAATTTCACCAAGTATTTATATATTAGAATAGGAAAATTGAAGGAAACTACTAGAGGATATAACCATAGGATACCACCAAAGAAAGTCACCAGAGGATACCACCAAAGAAAGTCACCAAATGATACCACCACAAGAGGAAGTGGCGAGAGGTACCACCACTAGAGGATACCACCACCAAAGGAAGTGAAAAGGACCGAGGAAATGGAATGAAATCAATCAAATCTGCGCGCTGGAAAAGTTCACCAATTTGCCTTTAATAACGTGATTCTAGTAGGTTGACGTGTTTTTGCGTTTGCCTATAAAGACTAAAGCGTGCTTCTAATTTGCATGCCTATGATGAATCAGAATTTGCATTTGTCTCAGAAGATCTAGTAAGCCTCTGAAGATTAAATATACCTCTGATGAATAGTAACTTCAGCATGCCTTTAATTAACAATAACAGTTTCGTGCCTCTGATTATTCTGCGTGCCTCTAATGAACAACATTTTTTAGCATGTATCTAAATTATGATCCCATTGTTCAAGCCTGCATCTCAACACTCATAGAACCCCGCAACTCAACCCGAGACACATGTACGCAAATGTCGAGGTAAATGTGTGTTGCATGGTAGCTCCCGATATTTGGAGTGCTACCTCCAAGTCACCAAGGAATTCCCCACCTGAATACCTCCAAGGTTTAACAATCTTGCCTTAAGGCTCAACATTAGATCGTCACAGTCAAGCTCATTTAGTTGTACTTCCCCAAAATCACTAGGCATGTCAGACCTTACATATATGGTGACAAAATCATCTCCACTTGAAAATTTCTCATCAACTTCAAATATTCCCAACATTGATTTTCTCCTCTCGTTAGCCTAGACTACTCCGTTAAGAGCATCATCTCTAGTACAAGTTGGAATCACCACTATTTCATCAATCATTGGGTTACTTGAATATTCTCATCACAAATTTATAACATCATTATCATTAAGCATACATCATCATATAAACTCATCCCAAATTTATAACATCGCTATCATCAATCAAACATCAACATCACATAAACCTTATCATATAGTGCATCCATCTTTTATCATCACATCACACAAACTCGTCTAATCAAACATACGCACAAAATTTAAATTAGCATCCAACATCACAATAATATCAAATATCATATACCACACAATTATCGAAAATTAAATCAATTGACACCTTAAAAATATTTCTATTTCACAATTTACTCACATAATTATCATATTTTCATATTAATTAATTTTTTTCGCAAAGGACTATTGTCCTACGTTGCAAGCCTAGGATGAATCGTTGGGAAATACGATTTTCCCGCTCATCTCACAATATATTATTCTCATGAATTCAACACTCTCTCACCCCTTACCTTATCTTAAAGCTTTTCACACGCTAATCCGAGTCTATCAAAGAAATACCTCCATTCATTTGACTCCTCGTCCTCAATCGATCCAATTCCACACTTTATGGTAACGTTAAAGATAAAAAATGAGAACACACTCTAAAAAAGTAAATTTATAAATTAAGCCAAATAAACTTACCCCAAATCGGATAATAATCAGTGGATAATATAACCAATTTTCATAAGTTATTTTGGCGTTGGTTTCACTCAAATCAGACTTACGGTGAAGAAGAATAGTGCAAAATAAGGAATTCTATAAATGAAAAAGTAATGTATTTTATAGAGAAATCGAAATGGTTAAAAATTTGAGAAAGTGTGTTTAATTGACTAAGTAAATGAGTGAAATAATATACTGAAATTTGCACACACAAAAAATAAGTTTTCTAAAACAGTTATCGATAATCGATGTCAAACGATAGCCTAGTTGTTGTAACACTCCATTCCTATTCCTTTTTCGTCGACTGGGAATAAGTCCCTTTCTTATTATAATTTTTTTTTTATTAACACAATTAGGGATTCGATTTCATCACACATATGGGCAAAGCCCATTGTTCTCCTCATATATTTTTTATTTTACTATTATTGTACCTATATTTCTTTTGGTATAACAAAATTAATAATTATTTTGGTAATTATTTAATACTCCTCCAAACAACATTTAATTTTTAAAATATTACTAATATTTCATAACTAATACAATTTAAATTAGAGAAACTAAAATAATTAACTCCTTTTTTTAAAATTATATATTACTAATAACTAAAACTCTCATATTAAAAATAATCATTATAATTATACTTATTTTTTAAAGTATTCACATTAAAATACTACCATCATTACAGAATAATCAAAATAACAAAATAAATAAATATAACATCGACAATTTGTATTAAATACGAAATCATAATAAATTAATATAAAATCACAATGAGTATATAAAAATAAAGGAAATCAAACACAATAGTACTAATACCTCAAGACAATTATTTACAAAATAAATAACTAAAAATAGGAAATAGTTATAAATAATTAGAATATAACTATGCGCGCTTTTAACATCCATCAAACGCACATGCAAATATCACATCAATTACGAATACACATATATACGTAAAATCAACAAAAGTCTTATTTCTTTTCTTTAAAATATGTACTTTAAAATACTATCATTTTTAGAAAAATATATAAAGTATAATATTTTTTATTTATATCACTCATTAAGTCTAATATAATTTTCTTTAAAATATGTACTTTAAAATACTATCATTTTTATAAAATTAATTATAAAATTAATGGGCATATATTCTAAAATAATTTTAACACCAAATTAATTAATAAAATAGTTTATTATAAAATTTGGGGTGTTACACTGAGGCAATTATTGCAGTGGCCAAGTTAGAGGCAATTCATATCATACTCTCCTTTGTTGTTTATAATAACATTATATTATTTCAAATAGATGTTAAAAGTGTCTTCCTAAATAGGTATATATGTGAAGCAGATGGGCATATACATTCACCAAACCAAGTATACAAAAGTGTTTCTCAAGAAGTTTAAGGAATGCAAACCTATGGCTACACCATTGCACCCTACTTGCTCGTTAAAAAAGATGAATAAGACTAGAAGGTTGACCAGAAACCATATAGAGAAATGATGTGATCACTTATGTACCTCACTTCTTCCATACCTGATATTTTATTTAGTGTGTGTGTGTGTGTGTGTGCAAGATTCCAAGCTGATCCAAGGGAATCTCACTTAATTGTTGTTAAGATGATCCTTAGATACTTGAAAGGTACTTCCAACGTTGAATTATTCTATAAGAAGTCTACTAAGTACATATTAAGTGTGATGTTGACTATGCCAGAGGAAAATTTGAAAGAAAAAGCACCAGTTAAAATTGCACATTTCTTGATGAAAACTTAGTCTCCATGTCAAGTAAGAGATAAGGCACAATCACAATGTCAATAGCAGAGGCTAAGTACATTTCACCTGCTAGCTGCAATTGTCAACTGCTATGGACAAAACACCAACTAAAAGAATACAAAATCCATGAGAGTAACATTCTCATATTTTGTGATAATGCTTCTTTTATTTTCCTAACAAAGAGCTCAATCCTTCTATTAAACATCACTTTATTAGGGACTTTGTTCAAAAAGAAGTACTAATTATCCATTTTATAGAAATTGAACACCAAAGGGTTGACATATTCACCAAACCGTTAGCTAGAGACATTTGAATTCATTAAGACATATTTGAACTTTACCTTTATATCTAATTAATGTTCTTTTATACTTAGATTAGTTTAGATTCACGTTAGAATATATTTTATGTCTTGTCTATTCTCTTAAAAAATAACAACTTTCAAATCTTTTTAGTTGATGATAAAAGGGGGAGAAAGATATTTGAGAATAATTTCTTTTTTAATTTGTTTATGTGGGGAGAGAAAATGTATGCATGTGGGGAGAAAACAACTATAAAACTACTTAGACTTATGGGAGGCATAAGTAAGGAGGATTCAAGTAATAAAAGTCAATAAATTTTAATAAAAAAAATACCATTTTGTCATCATAAAAAAGAGGGAGATCGATGGAACCGAGTTGGTTTTCTTCTTGTGATTTTAATGTTAACAAAGATATTTAATAAGAACAATTTGTTTGGACTAATGGCTTTATTAAGTGTGCATCAATTAGAACAAGAAAATCAAAAGAACACAAAAGCATATGTGTTTGTCTCTGAACATATGCCTCTAAAAGCAGCATGCTTCTAAAGGTTACAAAGACAGTCTCTGGTGTTTTGCTCTAAAGTTTGGGTCTAAAGACTGCCTCTAATAACTGAGTGTTAAGACTAGCTCTAAAGACTAAGTCAAAAGAGTGCCTCTGAAGATTGAATTTGAAGTATGCCTCTTAACCCCTTGTTTGCCTCTGATTTGCACAAAATTCCTATGAAGAGTTTATATCAAGCTATCATTAACTCTGAAGAGATTATTCTAGCCATGCATTCAAAGCTCATATTCTGCTAATCAAAAGTTGCAGCACACTCAAAATGTTGCCTCTAATATGTAGCCCCTAATGTTGCACTAACATTGTTGAATCAACAATGTGATTTTCCCAAAGTCAATAATTATAATTCATGTAATTCTACCTCTGAATTTTATTATCCAAGAAACACAGCATCTCACTCCAATAAGAAACCCAACGGCTTTGATAGAAAGTCAACAACTCTAATTGAAAGAATTCATTCTAAAGAAAAGACTTAGCTGAATAAGAATTTATGAATATTCAAGAAGAAGCTCAAATCCATTCTCGCTCCAATCTATCTATAGTATGAAGGAAGATTTGGGTGAATAACCTTTTGAACACAATATGAAATTAGATACGATTCTGAATTACAATTGTAGAACATCTTTGATCAAGATGAAAATAAGATATGGCAAAAATATTGTTCACAAAAAAATATAGTCAAAATATTGTTCACAAGAAGATATGGTCAAAATATTGTTCACAAGAACATATGGTCAAAATATTATTCACAAGAAGATATGATCAAAAATATTGTTCACAAGAAGATATGGGCAAAATATTATTCACAACAAGATATGCTTAGAATTTGTTCACAAGAGGATATGCTCATAATCTGTTCACATGAAGATATGCTCAAAATTTGCTCACAAGAAGATATGCTCATAATTTTTTGCAAAAAGATACACTCAAAATTATTCACAAGAAGAAACTCTCATAATTATTCACAAGAAGATTCACTAATAATTTCTTTATAAAAAGATGCATTTAGAATTTGTTCACAAGAAAGATATGATTCACATTTTAGAATGTCAAAAGTGTAATCCTAATTTATTCTATAAATAGATACTCAAGTTTGAAGAAAAAAGAATGAACTCATAAACTCATAAATCCATACAATTTAGAAAAACTTTTGAGAGCTCAAATTTCCTAAGTATTCAAAGTTCAAATATTTAAGTACTAGAGAAGTACTTGCTCAAATAAATACTTTCTAAGAGTTTTAGTGTGATAAATCCATTGAAACAATCTTCTTAGTAGAAGCAAAACACAATTCATTCAAAACTTATGTATCCTAGCCCGATAGTGGCTTTAGTGTTCCTCAAGAAATATGTGGGTTTCAAGTTGTGTTAAGAAGACTTGACTTGCAGGATCAAGGTGTTTGCTTGCCTCAAAAATTATGTTGGTGTCAGGTTGTTTTGAGAAGACTAACTTGTAGGGTCAAATGTTGTGTAATTCAAGGATTTGAATTAGTGGTTAAATCCTTCTAAGTGAAGGGACTAGATGTAGCTATCAAGTTGGTGGTGAACCAGGATAAATTTATTTGTGTCACTTTACTTTTGCACTCTTTACTTTGTTTATGCCTCAGATTACTTAAGTCTGACTACTACTTCCTCTATTTTAGTTAAAATCACCAACCCGAATCAATTCTTGAATAAATAATATAAAAGAATCCAACTTATACAAACACAATTCAATCTCCTTATCGTGTTTACACATTCAGATTTATCCCTGAACAACATAATAGTGGGAGAAGTATGTTTTGATACCATTCATAATTCCTGAGACTGGTTTAAGGATTTCCTACTATTTCCATAAATCAACATGAGTCTTTTAATCATGATTTGTCTTCACTCACATGCATCCTAGAAACGTTCTACTAGTTCACCCATCTAAAGAGTGTTCCAAGCCAAGCTCGTAGGACTATGGAGTTCATATGTTCTGGTATCCCAAAATGTAGATGGAACTTGTTGGTCTAGGTAGTACCAATCAATCATAATAAGTCTTCCTTTAACAATCTAATTGTTAGAATTAAATTGGTTTAAAGAACAATGACCCTAAATGCATGTTATGATGATAACAAAATATATGTAAGAACAATTTATACTTAAACGTATTTTCAAAGTCCACAAATCGCCTGATAAAAGACTTTGAGCATGTTTATGTAACTAGAGATACATCATCATTATTCCTCCTCTAATAAATTAAGTTAATCCTCTAACGAACATGTATCTTTTGTTTACTTAGATGCCTCTAAATTTGATTTGTTTGATGAAGTAGATTTACACAACAAACTAATCATTTCGTCAATGCTTTGATAAAATTCAAACCTTTTGATCATCTGAATTATGGGATCAGGTACCTAGATCCAAAGGAAACAAACCTATAGAAAATGTGAAGTGGTGAGAAATAAACCTAGGCTGGTAGCTGAAATCTATAGGAATGTGTTGATTCTACTCAAACCTTTGCTCTAGTAGTTAGGTTAGATGCAATTAGAATTTTACTTTCATTTATGGTTAATATATACTATTATTCTCTATCAAATGGATGTCAAAATTCCTTTTTTTTTAATGGCTACAAAAGTGAATAATTGTATGTTATAAAATCCTCCTAACTCTAAAGATTGTGAATTTCCAGTACATGTTTTTAAACATAAGAAATCATTGTATGGTCTAAAACTAGCTCCTAGAGCTTGGTATTACATACTAAGCAACTTTATTTGGAAAAATAATTCTATAAGAGGCCAAGTAGAAACTACTTTATTTAGAACATCATGTAAAAATAATCTTCTCATTTTATAAATATACATAGATGATGTAATATTTGGTTTTACTAATGCAAAGTTTTTTCAAGAGTTTTCTAAGTTGATGCATAATGAATTTGAGACGAGCATGATGGGAGAGATAATGTTTTTCCTTGGAATCTAAAGTCAACAAAGCTAAAAAGGTGTTTATATTCATCAAACTAAATACACAAAAGAACTTCTCAAGAATTTTAAGATGAATGACTGCAAACCCATGCTCGCCCCAATGCATCCAACTTGTTCACTCAGCAAACATGACACAAGTAAAAAGGTAGATCAAAAGGTATACATAGGAATGATTAATTCACTCCTCTATTTGACGGAATCTAGACATGACTTCTCGTTGTCCAAATATACGTTAATGACATATTATTTTTTCTTCTATTAATGCAATTTTATTTCAATATTTTTATAAGCTGATGCATAATGAATTTAAGATAAGTATGATGGAAGAGCTTAAAAAAATTTCTTGGAGTCCAAATTCAATAATGCTCAAAAGGTGTCTATATTCATCGAACTAAATATACAAATGAACTTCTCAAGAAGTTTAAGCTGAATGACTACAATGCTATGCTCATCCAAAGACATCCTACTCGTTCATTCAGTAAGGAATGACACAATTAAAAAGGCAAATCAAAAGGTATAAAGAGGAATGATTGGTTCTCTACTCTATCTAACTATATGTAGACCTAATATCTTGTTAAATAAATGTTTATGTGCTTTTCTTATTTAGACCTTGAGGAATCTCACTTAGCAACTATTAAGAGAATCTTTTGATATTTAAAATAGACTACTAACCTTGGTTTATTTTATAAAAAATCCCTTTAGCATAAATTAGTAGGTTAGTGTGATGTTGATTATACTAAAGATAAACTAGAGATAAAAAGCAGTTGTGGAAGTTTCACATTCATTGGTAATAATTTCAAATCCTAGTCATGCAAAAGACAAGAAACAATTGTTTTATCTACTGTAGAAGCATAATATACCTCACCAGTGAACTATAGGACTTAACTACTCTTAATGAAATATCAACTAGAAGATTATTAGATAAATGAGATTAATATTACTATCTTTTGTGATAATACTTATGCTATATGCTTAAGGAAAAATCCCATTTTACATTATATATCCAAGCACATAGAGAACAAACTTCATTTCATTAAATACTAAGTTCATAAGGTTATTTGAGACATAAAATTTGTGGATGTTGACCTGCGATGGGCAGATACTTTCATAAAACTCATTTCTACATATAAATTCAACTTTATAAAGAAGAATTTAAATATTCACTTTATAATGAAACAATTATTTTAGGCTCTATAGTGTTTGGTTTTGGTAAAATGAATTATATTTTGCCTCTAATAAAATGAATTTTCATTCTACCTCTAGTAAAATAAGGTTTCACTTGATCTCTAGCAAAGTGAAGTTACATTCTACATCTTGTAAATTGAAATTTAATCTACCTTTGATGGATTGACTTTCCATACGCATTTTGAACAATAATTATTTTTCATCTGATAAGTGAATTATGTGATTATTGGAATTCAAATTAGTGTATTTTCTCTAACTAGTTAAGTAGAAAGTGAAATGATTTGTGTGTGGACTGCACATTTTTCACTGTTGTCCCTTTATTAAATATTGACATAAAAGATACTACTAACCTTAGCTTGTTCTACAAGAAATCTGCTAAGTACAAATTAATTGGATATTGTGGAGCTGATTATCCTAGAGATAAAAAGCACAAGTGGAAATTGCACATTTCTTGGTAAACATTTAACCTCATGGTCAAGTAAAAGAAAAACCACAATTGAAATGTCAATAGCAGAAGTTGAGTACATTTCAACAGCATGATGCTGCTCTCAACAAGAAGATTACAAGATTCTTGAGAGTAACATTTCCATATTTTGTGACAACACATTTCCTATTTGCCTAACCAAGAACCAAATCCTACATTCTAAAGTCGAACACATAGAAATCAAATATCATTTCATTAGGAACTTTGTTAAAAAATGAGTACTTAATATCCAATGTGTATACACTAAACACCAATGAACGAACATATTCACCAAACCACTTGCACAAGATAGATTTCACTTCATTAGGAAAACTATAAACTTTCCCTTTATACTTGGATGATATTGTGCCAAGCTTAGATTAGTTTAGATTCATACTAGGATCATTTTATGTTTTGTCCATATAAGGCTATGCTTTATGTTTTTTTCATTCTATTAAAAAAAGGCAAATACAAAAAATAAGGGTTTCACTTTCAAGTCTTTCTATTTGATGACAAAAGGAGTAGAAAGATATTGAGAACAATAATGTGGGGAGATAATGAAAAACATATTTGGACTTAGGGAGAGCCTTAAGTCAAGGTGAGTTAAGTAATAAAAGAAAAATTGTTATCAAAATACAATTTTGTCATCATCAAAAAATGGAAGATTGGTGGAACCAATTTGGTTTTTCACTTATAATTTTCATGTTAACAAAAGCAATTTATGAGAAAAAAATATTTGGACTAGTGGCTTCATTAAGTATTCAAAAATTAGAGAAAGAAAATAGAAGGAAACTACCAGAGGATACAACCAAAAGAAACCACTAGATAATACCACCAAAGGTTTGGATAAAAAAGAAACCACTAACACCACTACCGGGTTTGAATACAAAAGGTTTGGAAGTTGAGTAGTTGCTTCTAACAAGTTCATTATAACAATGACTATCACACTCTAAGAAAAACACTTAGGAAATATTTATCATTCAAACAAGTGTTTTTCTCTTTGAACTCTAAGATGAATTTGGAATTTTAAGCTTGAGTTCTTCTACTCTTTTCTGATTTTTCGATAATTTTCTTCTTCAGCCTTTAGTATCTATTTATAGATAAAATTAGGGCTTCAATTTAGTACTTGTTTAATTCTAAGTTGTATCTTCATTCCAAGCTTGGTCAATAATAATCTTATTTAAAGATAAGTCTGAACAAGTTACTTTTTGATAATATGTTCTTTAGCCAATTCTTTATTTCTGAGTCCAATATGAGTAGTTCTTCTAAATTGAATATGTTGTATTTTGTTCATATTGAGTTTATAAATTCTTCATGTTGATTCTCTTTGTATTTTATTCATATTGAGTTTATAAATTATTCAGATTGATATTATTCATATTTTGTCCATATTGAGTTTGTAAATTCTTCATATGAAACTTCCTTCCTATTGCTTGCTTTGATATGGGTTGGAACATAGATTTGGCCCAGTTATTGAACTTTCACAAGTAGAAACATAACTAAGTCCAATTCAATATTTTTTCCTTTGTCAAAATCGGAATCATGTTTTTGCAAATTATAATGTATCTTTTTGCGAGTGTTTCTTCTTGTAGACAATTCTTGATCATATCTTCTTATAAGTAATTCATATTTTCTTATAGATAAATCTTGTTCAAATCTTCTTGTAAATAATTCATATCTTCTTGTAGATAAATCTTGATCAAATACTCTTTTAAATATTTCATATCTTCTTGTGATAAATATTGATCAAATCTTCTTGTAAATAATTCATATTTTCCTATGATAAATTTTGATCAAATCTTCTTGTAAATAATTCACATCTTCTTGTGATAAATCATGATTAAATCCTCTTGTACATAATTCATATCTTCTTCTAATAGCTCAAAGTGTCTCTTCATTTGCCTTGAAGAATTTTGTGCCTCTAAAGACTCAGTGTGCCTATGAAGATTCAACGTGTTTTTGGAGTTTCCCCTACCTCTTACGAACACTAATTTCAATATGGCTATGATAAACAACAACTTCAACATGCCTCTGATCAACAGTAACTTCCGCATGCCTCATATGGACAATAAATTAAGCATGCCTCTACTGAACATAACTTTGGCATCACTCATATGAACAATAAATTTAGCATGCCTCTAATTAACAATACTTCTACATGCCTCTGATGAACAATACTTCAACATGACTCTGTTGAACATAATATTTGCATGCCTTTAATGAAGTCCATTATCTGCGTGAATCAGAAGATTGAAGCCACTGTTTGAGTTTTCATCTGAAGCATATAGTCCACTAACTCTAAACACTGCAACCCGTTTCAAAGTCTTGCCTCTAATACGTAGCACACTCTGAAGCTGCATTGACTCTAATAATGCAACAAAGGTGTAATTGCTCATGCCACTAGTTCTAAGTCATGCAGCTTTGCATTTGCGTCTAGCTATAATTATTTAAGCAACACAACATTTGACTCCAACAATCAAGTCAATAATTCTGATGGAGAAAAGTCAACGACTTAGATTGAAAATCAAAGGCTCTGATAGATTTAGAAACATACCGAATTGGACTTAGCCATATCCTTACTTCTAAAGGTCCAAAAACAATCCTAGATTTGATCTCGTCCAAATCAAATCATGCATATGAAGGAAGACTCAAGTGAATCAATTTGCAAACGTAATCTGAACAAATACACTCAATATCTTTCTAGAATAATTTTTCAAATCATATTCAAAAATAAGGAATTGGCTAACGGTCATATTATCAAAATATATTTTTCAGAATTATATTTAGAAGAAATATTTGTTGACCAAGCTAGAATGAAGATACGATTTATAATTCACAAAGGAGTAAACTGAAGTCCTAATTTAACTATAAATAGATACTCAAGTGTGAAGAGGAAAATAAGAGGAGAAGAAATTAGAAGCTCAAATTGTCTAAGCAATTTTAGAGTTCAAAGTTAAGGTTTTTAGGGAAACACTTATTCAAAAGAAATATTTTCTAAGTGTTTTCAAAAGTGAAATCATTGTTAGAATTAGCTTGTTAGAAGCAAACCAATCAAGTCCCAAACTTGTGTAACCCAGTCCGATAGTGGCTTTAGTGTTCCTCAAGCAATCTTGGGTTGTCAAATTGTGTTGAGAAGATATAACTTGTAGGGTCAAGGTGTGTGCCTTCAACAATATGGAGTTTTCAGATTGTGTGGAGAAAACTTGGCTTGTAGAGTCAAGGTGTTTGTGTTCTTCAAAAAGTCTGGGTTGTCATGTTGTTTTGAGTAGATTGACTTGTAGGGTCAAGTGTTTTGTAATTCAAGGAGTTGAACTAGTGGATTAAATCCTTCTAAATGAGGGGTTGGGACATAGCTACCAAGTTGGTGGTGAACCAAGTTAAACTGCTTGTGTCACTTTACTCCTGCATTCCTTAGTTCTGTTTTTGTTTTTTCTCTTAAGTCATCAAACCTGAACCAATTTTAATCAAATAATAAAAAAGAATCCACCTTAGACAAACATAATTCAACTCCCCCTCCTCCAATTCTCGTGTATGAACCTTCAAACTAGTCTCTGTGTGTCATCTCTTAGCAAAAGAAAATATAAGATTACCATCAATCATATATAAACTACATCTTTGCATAAGACGTAAGCATTGTCTAGTAGCCCTTTGATCTATCTCAGTAGGTAATACATATCTAGTACCAATGAATTTTTCTGTTTTTTCCATTCGAAATAACTTTCAATGCACCCCTAGTTGAAGATTGTTGTTGGATTCTCAAAAATTACTCAAAATTTGGGTTTTTCCATCATCAAGAGGTGATTCTCGAGTACTCTAATTGTGTTGTGACATTGGGTTTGTTTTCTCAAGTTTTTGGTTGGTTTAGTTAAGTATTATGATAGACTATTCAAGTATTATATTTTAGCATTTGAAGGTTGCTAGTGTTGGTTTGATAGAAATTTATGAATTTGGGTCTCTCCTCCATTTAAGGTTGTTTTGCTTGAAATTTTTTGTTGAAATGTAAGCACCAAAAAGGAAAACGACTTGTGCCAAGAGAAAACAAATCGGGTCTTCAACATTAATTTTAAACTTTACAAAGTTGTTTGCTAGTAATGATTTTTTTTTTTAACTATAATGTGCAATTATTTCCTGGATATATTGTTACTCCTCACTTTGTTGATATTGACTCAAGTTTAGTTAGACCAAATAAATTTACTATTTGATTGAAACGTCAAGGCTTAATGGAGTTTATTAGTTTGTATAATCAATATTATGCGCATTCGGTCAAGGCTTTTTACAATAATTTGGATATTAATGATATAACTCTCTTTTGCAAGTTTTAGGATGTTAGTATCAAAACAGATGTTAATGTTTGGAAAGATATTTTAAATATAAAGTATACTAGATTAGTTCTTACTTAAGATACTTACAAAAATTTTAAGGCTACAATAAAATTATTTTCCTTCAAAATATCTTGGTTAGTCTCAATGAAATTGAAAATGGTAAAAAAAAAATTTGTTGGAAAGATGAAATCTGAGTATAGGTTATTACATTGGGTTGGAAAAAATGTTTGAATGGTTGAGAGTACGGCTATGTAAGAATCATTGAGGCTAATACTTTTTTAATGTGGTTGATTTCATAGGGTACCTTGGTCAACCGTCATCGCTGGAAAAATGATGGATATGAAGAAGCATATTAGCAATGCTCTTCCATATGATTGTTTGATCAACTTATTTCTAGAAGACTATGATGTGTTGTTTATGTTCAAGCAAAATTCATAATTAGTGTTTTAAAGATAAATCAAATAGTTAATTAAATCACTAATTATAATTTTGATTATATTATTATTTAACTTTTGTTTTTGAGTGATTTATTCAAAGATAGGAAATCAAGCATAAACATGCATATCCATACAAAGATCACATTGTCACTTTTCAAACAATCAAAATTAAATTCATCATCTAAATATGAACCGGTCTCATATATATCAAGACAAGGGCATTCATTTTTTAAGTATAAGATTCTCAAAGGAAAACTAGATTGATGGGAGAATGGTTGTAGATGATTCTTATTATTTGGAGAATGATCAGAAGAACATTTTAGTTGTGTTCTATTGAACACAAAATCAAATACAAATCATTCTTAGTAGTCCAAACTATAGATTAAAAGTATCTAATACTACTAAGATAAATGATCAAATCCAAAACTCGAAATAAAGACCCTAAAGAAAACAAGAGTCTCCAAATTGATCTCTATATTGTAAGTTGTGAGCTAGGACAATAAGAAAACAAGTACATTGTGTTTGCATTGTTCTACAGAAAATCATTGGATGCTTCTGACTTAGAACAATACCAACTAACATATTATAGCTCATACTCACAATCACTCATGTTTTTCTTTATATTCAAAAACAAGAACATTTTGGGTTTGTCAAAAACTATCTGGACATAAATATGGACATATGCTCAAACTGTTTAAAAACATATATGATAGTTGGCCAATGTGTCTAACGAGATAGTATTTTATTAGCCCATATTAAAACATGGTTTTTCGACCCAATCGAAGAAGCCTGGAACATGTTAGGGCTGGTCCTATATGGGTCGGATAGCCTGTTTTGACAACTCTAGTTAATGGTGTTTTATATTGTAATAATTAATTAATTCAAATAACATTATCTATACTATATAATGTATTTTTATGTTATACTATAATAAAAATAGAGAGACTAAAAGTGTAATTAAGTCTTAAATAAATTATATACTATATTATACTATACATATAATAAACTATACATACTATACTATACTATACTAAAATATATAATGTAATAAAATAAATTATTTACTAACTTAATCATTCTACACTCTCGTTGCAATGTGGTTGGTGTTCATAGTCTTTAAAGACGGAAGTATTGTACCGTCCTCTAAAAAGTAAAGGTTGATTAGGTAAAAGATCTAGTTGTTGCTCTTCCTGATGCATGTAATCCTTATACATATAATCATGTTACTCCCCCTCTTGTATTTGATCCTTATTCATGTGATCATGTTACTCATCGTGCTATATGTGGTCCTTTTTACGTTGGATCCTGATGCACTACATGCTCAAACTCAAGTTGAACATGATTCTTTTTATGCTTTTGTACCTCTTATTGCACCTCTCTCTTTCTCCTTCTCCTTTTTTCAACAATAGATCTCCTATTAGATGGTGTAGGAGATCCCACTTGAGAATGATGAACATTATTTTTTGTTCCACTGCTTGTCATTGAAAAAAAAATAACAACGTACAATATGTGAAAAAAAATATTAAAAAACAAATAAAAAAATGTAAAAGAAAAATATCTGAAAAATTCATTTTTTTTTTTAAATTTTTTAGTAGTTATATTTCAATCTGTAAAATTCAAAAATGAATTTTCTTATAAATATTTTGTATACTGAAAAACTTAAAAAAATAAAATTTTTGAACGAATATAACTATTAAAAAATTTATTTTTAATTTTTTTGTTACACAATATAACTATCATATAATTCAAAAAAATAAATTTTTCGGTTTGAGAAGTTTAGAGAAAAACATAACATTTTTGAAAAATTTAGAATGAAAGGACATGTGGTAGTAATA
>JBBPBT010001310.1:3987992-4004244 GCA_037974875.1 Cicer bijugum | reverse complement strand
AAATTATCTATATACTTATACTAGTAACTTTTCTTAATAAATCTAAAAAATATTAAATGATCATATAAATAGAGACATGATTAATTGATACTTATAGCAAATGCTCTCTTCTCTCTATTCTAAAATAAGTGTCAAATTTATAAAAATAATTTTTATCAAAAAGACTGTCGCTTTCAATTTCTAACTAGATTTTTATTTTTTTCACTGTACTTTCTACGTCATACTAAATTCATCACTATATTATTATCTCACTTTACATTTATAATAATTGAATTTATAATAATAATTAATAAAAAATAATTTAATAATATCATTATTCCTTTTTTAATTTATTATTTTCAGTAAAATAAGACATTTATTTGACCATGAATGGAGTAATAAATAAAATTAAAATAAACCATTAATTTAATGACTTTAATAAAGATAGAAATCTATTTAGAATCTATCTATTTCCCTTTCCTTTGAAGTCCAATCAACTCTTATACTTTCTCTGTTTTTCCACTCCCATTGGGCGTTTCACTTTTCTTTCTTAACGCAATTTTTTGTTACACCTTTGTCATAACGCCAAACACCCTTTTCTTCTCACACCCTTTTGCTCATTCTTTACCTCTCTTCCTCTCTCACTTAGACTCCACTCTCTCTTTTTCTTCATATCATGAACCCTTTTTATATGCTTTAAGGTTCTTCTTCTAGTTGAATTGTGGTTATTCCAAAAAAAGAGTGATTTTGTGATATGGGTTCTTGTTCTTCTGTTCATAGAAACTCATTTTGTTCTAAAACTGTTGATGAACTCGTGATTCTTCCATCACCCATCAAGGAAAATCCTAAAAATGATAACTTTTTGATTCACGATGTTGCTGTTAAGTCACCTTCTCGATCAGCCACCTCCTTCAATGGTAGGGTCTTTCTCTTTTTGATTCCCATGCATCATCATCATCATCATATAAATATGCTATTTTTATTGATATATTTCTCATCAGAACTGAGACTTAGCACTTTTATGAACGTTTCTGTTGACCAGTGATTTCATTTTTCGTGGGGTCTTTGATGATTTGACTATCTAATTATTAATCTTCATGCTTGAGTTTTTTTTCTTTCTATTTGCTTATTTTTTTTATGTTGTTCTTTATGTGTTTTTAATTAACTTGCGTATAATGCCTTAAATGATTTACTTTTAATATTCAATATCTGCTGTACTAACACATGATATTTCATATTATTATTATTTAGATTCATTTTTATACGGTTAAAGTTTTACACTTTTGATATATCAACAAACTAGTCTTTGTGTGACTTTTAAAGTAATCTTGATTTAAGTCTAACAATCTTGATGATTTAAGAGTTATGATTTATCATCGGTCTTAAAAAAATTTACCGTTGACCGTTTGTATAAATAAAAATTTATTATTTAACAAAAAAAAAAAATAGTTGGTTGAAAAAATATTCTGGTCTTTTCATATCACAGTCCACAGGATGGCATCGAATTCGTATCCGATTTTCCTATCGTATCTTTGCAACATAGTAAAATACAACTTAAGAATATGAGTGTTTCATCATTGTTCAAAGGATGAAATCTGCAACTGGATGAGGTGACTATTGAAAATACAATTCCCTATAAGGTCAAATAGAAAGATTTATGTGGTTGTTGGCCTACCTTAGAACTTAATTCATGACAGTGTACAGAAGACTCTATTTAATGTGAAAACGGCTTGACATATGTGATTGTTGTTGGTAGAAATTTAAGGGGTAGTATGGACACCAGCAATTTATTAGGGTAGTTACTAAGAATTTTGATTGTTAGTTTGTTGAATTATGGATAAATTTTGACTACTTTTAGTTGAAGTATGACTTTGTTGTCTAATTATTTCTTTAAAAAAAAATGGTAAACCAAAATATCCCTCTTACGTGGCTGTAGAGACTAATCATTCAAAGTAACTAAAATGTATTTAATGAGATAATCTCCCTCAAAATATGTTTTTCCATATGTATCAGCAATGAATCTAACCTCAATCAAATGGTTAAAGAACCCAAATATCTATCACTTCTTCTATACTTTTGTTTCTTAAATGGCTTGTTAGTAACTTTTATCTATATACATTCTCTATTAGAGTAACTTATAAGGAAGGAATTCATTATACAGATGATTTGTTTTAAAATATGGAGAAAAATAAAACCTCTTGAGTGTCCTTAAAGATTTTGTTTTGTAATATGAGCTCTTTCTCTCTTTGTGGTGGTTGTGGTGGCATGCAAGAGGTTCAGATAAACTTGATATGTAGTGTTGAAATTAATATGACCAAACAACAGTGTCGTTAAATGGTGGCCATGGTGATATCATGGAAGAATTGTGTGGTGGATATTTTTACAACCTTCGTAGGAAATTTTTGAAGGATGCCTGCCATGGCAACACCATAGGCCGCGATAACATGTTTATATGACAAATTTTTGGCCTTCCATTGTCGTCAACATGGATAAACAATATAAGCAGACCAGAACATTGTTCTAAGGACACAGATAGTATAGTATCATGCACCATGGTTATTTCAATGACAATGATGACTATATGTGATTTTGAGTTTCATGTTATGGAGGCTTTTGTGACAGTTATTGTATTATCTGTTTTTGGTGGTAATCTGTTAGTGCTTAGAAGTGAACATGGTCCCCTTTTGGAGCTTTTATCCTTTTGGCTTTGGGACCAGTAGTTTAGCACCACTCTGATGGCTCTATCTCTAGCTGTGAATAAAAACTCTCGTATTTGGGTAGGTTGGGTAATCCTGATGAAGGGAAAAAAAATATAGAATAACAACTGATATACTAACATTTACTGACCTCAAAACTAATACTAACACTTTCCTATTCAAAAAACAAAACTCTCATTTCTCACCTAGAATAATTCATATTTGCAGTCTACTTCAACTTATGGACCACAAAGAGATGGTCAAGTAGAGTAGTTAATAACTCTAGCTTTCAATATAAATTAGGTGAAACAAAGTTTTGATATATAATATAACATAAATTAAGGTAAAATTGGGTTGGTAGTTCATTGTAATTTTTTTTTTATGCTTTCCTATAGCAAAACAAGAGAAATGTACAAATGCTGTAATCTGTTCTTTTCTTACATATGCTTAACATTCATTGCTTCTTAGTTACTAATAGGACGTTTTATGTTTTATTTTGTGGTTGGGGCTTCCTAGCACACTATAACAGAAAATAGACTCTATTGTTTTAGCAACAAATTATTGCCAACTTTAGGTTCAAATTTGTTAATGTACTTATTTACACAAAAGTGTTTATGTATTGTGATGGAAATGAAGTCACATGGCAAGTTCTATGAACTGCAACTTGTTACAGTAACCCTTTTTTTAAAAACTTGTTACAGTGACCTAATAACAAGTACTCCCTGCATTACTTTTCTAATGATATTTTTAGCATTTTGATTTTGTTTGAAAATTATTGATGTTATAGAAATTCAAGACTTAGTAATTTCTTTAGTTGCACCATTTATTGGTTTAAAAATAAAGAGAGAATTAAATTAGGGTATTTTAATCTAAATACATTTCAATTAATGAGTTTTTAATCTATGTGCCTATATCTTAAATATCTGTCGAAAAGGAATAGAGGGACTTGTTTCATGCAAGTTGTCTAACACTTTTTTAAAGGGCTGAGGTTATGTAGCACTGACACTTTAGATTGAAAACATGTCTGATGTTCCACTGATGTTTGTCCTTATAATTATTCATTGTGTTTTCTCAAATTATTACTGTAGTGACTATGTTAGTACTTCATAGAGGTGATTACTATTCGAATGAATTATTTGTCAATAAAAAGGTTTGTGCCACTCCCCTCCTCTTGTAATACTCCACATTCTAGAAACCAACTATAATTTCAATGGTTGCAGTAATTAGTTTTCTTTTATCAAAGGTACTCCTTCACATGTTTAATTTTTTGTAATATTCCTGTGCCATTTCTCAGTTTTTCTTACACAATCTTTTGAACTTTACCATATAGCTAGCAAAGATGAAGCATTTTTTGATTCCAAGGGTTGGTTAGACTCGGATTGTGAAGACGATTTCTACAGTGTCAATGGTGGTAAGGATATCTTCCAATACTTTCTCCTTTCTGTAGTTCTTTGGGAGATTGATCCTCGGCAGCTTCTCTCGTTGCTCCAACCAAACCTCAGTCATTGTATTAATTTAAACATAGGGAGATTCTCTATTATTAGATTAATCCAACAACTGAGATTTGGATATAAGGGATGGAGGCTCTCTTGCTCCTCCAACCAAACATCAGTCGTTGTATTAACTTAAAGTCTGAGAGAGATTTCAACTATTAGATTAATCCAACGATTGAGATTTGAAAGGAGGGGATGAAGGCTCTCATGTTACTCCATCCAAATCTCAATTGTTGAATTAATCTAATTGTTGAGTTATTATATTAATTCAACAATTGAGGTTTCATGCGATGGACTGATAGAGGGGTTGAAGAGGATCGTAGTTTGTTATCATAGACATTGTTAGCTTAACCATCAATGTTAAGCCATTTTTGTGAAGAATGTAGAACTCTAGTTAGAACCTAAAGATATTTCTATCTTTTTGTTCTAGTTTTTCTTTGTGTAGCATTGATACTTTAGATTGATAGCATGTCGAGTGCCTGACACATGTCGGTGTCTCACATATGTAATTACATTTGATCAGTCGATCACTTCTATTTTCTCAAATTACTTACGATTAATGTCTATGTGTCAGTGTCGTGTCTGTGTTTCATATTTTTCAATTTTCAATGTTTTTCATGACTCTTCCCCCCCTAATCAACATATGAATTTCTCTGTTTCTATCCAGATTTTACCCCATCGCGTGGCACCACTCCATTGCACCACAATTTTGCAACTTCTACCATAAAAAAAACCCCTTCTGAGGATATAATTCCTAAACCATATCCAACAGAAAAGAAAAAGAATTTGTTGGAACTATTCAGAGAAAGTATTAGAGAAAACCAGAACAATGAAGTTGAAAAAACTTCAACCAATGAACCGAATCAACTACTTAAACCAACTATCATACATGATATTCTTACTACAAAATCTGCACAAAGTACTCCTTATATCTCAGGTGGTAACTCTTCATGTAGTAGCAATGAACGAAACACTATGAATGATGAAAATGAATCATCATCATGCGTAAGAGAACCTGTGCAGTGTTGTCTTCCAAACTTGGTTTCGTGTCGCAGCTTTAGCGAGAGGAGGAGGAAGGCTAGTCCTGCTATAGCAGCAAATGGAAAAGTTTGAATTTTAGTAAAATCTACGTGTATTTATATAAAAACATGTTGGAAGGTGAAGCTTTCAATGAATTGAATATGATAATGTATATCTTTATCATGTACCGTAAAGAGCTAAATAGCTATATAAATTTGAAGGGATGTTTTGATGGCAATAAGCAATGACATTTCTGTTTACTTAATCTTTAAAAAAAAAAAAGGAATTAGGTAGTGCTATATATGAAATATTTGCATGAATTTCACGTATTGATTTAGGTGCATCAGTATGTTAATTGTTGGCACATTATTAATAGTTAGTGGTTAGTTGACATATTTAATTAACAATTGGCTATCATAATTTGTAGTCCATAGCATATCCAACTATTTATGAAAGAATCTCTTGCATAATTGGTTTAAGATTTTTGTTTGATGGATTTTAATATCAATTTACTGATAAAATGAAGAGAAAACAAGGTATTGTACTATCAATATATAAGGTTACACAATTGACACATAATTAAGTTTCTTAAACATGTCATAAAATTGCTTTCTAGTCAATGTGTATAAAAGGACGAGTCAATAGACTACTCAATACTTCAATTTCTAACTATTAATCAACTTAGTCATTGAATTAATTGAAACGGTAAAATTGTCTCTCAATTTGCACCACGTCTATCAAATACATCATCTCTCAAGTCCAGAAGTACATTAAAGATGTACAAGGTAGTTCATGTCTGGCGCATGAACTAAATTGATAGGGAAAACTTCGAAAGTAAAAATATTTGAGTTTCCTTTATTCCAGTTTTATCCTAATTTTCACGTTTTTGACTCATCTTCTCTTACAAACACTACAAAAAAAAGCATTCTCCATAACCCTAATAATTGCAATTTGTTAAAAATGATAGTTGATTGTATACAATGTTTTTGCATCTAGGTCATTGTTTGTGGTTTAATTTGGTTTCTGGGTGAGATGGAAATTGAGTCATTGAACACAATGAAATCATCAAAATTGAGAAAAAGGGTTATTTTTTCCATGATTGTGGCCATTGGACTCTTTCCTTTGATCCACAGCTTAATTTGACAAAGTTAAATTTACAAATAAATGCTAATAATATATTCTTTAACATACAATTTTCAACACAATTATTTTATTGGTTGAAATTTACACAAATCCCACAAAATTTAAACGGGATCCACATAATTTAGTATAACTCATGTGAATTTCGACTATGTGGACTTCACCAAATGATGTATTAGACCAAATTAAAACATTTGTTCAAGTAATATTGATATTATGGACTTTTGGAATTTGATGAATTAATGGTTTTTGGCTATATCAGAAATTCGAATAGTTAATACCTCAAAAACATGACATTTACATGCTCCACCTGCTGCTACTTTGTCCTTCATTTCTCTAGTTCTACAAAAATCATAACCACCACCCATCGTCTCTACCTTGCCAGTATAAGCTTGCAAGATTTTGGGCATTCAGATTTGTGAAGTGGGGGAAGAAGTCTACAAAATTAGTCATTACAAACAAAAAAATAAAACGTTTTTACCCTCAAACATTCTCCCTATTAATTTAGCCCCTCTACATGTGGTTCTAGCATTGCATGGCAGCGTGTCTAACGTTTGGACTTGACCGAAGGATGTATTTGACGTACACGGTTTAAATTAAGGGGCGATTTTACTATTTAGATGATTTCGGGGACTAAGTTGATCAATGGTTACATATTAAAAGATGAAGTTAGTAATCACTCATGAAAGAACGGTTGTGCCTCCATAGGATACCTTGGGTCTACAACTCAAAATTGATGATATTTCAAGATGAATGCTTATCCAATCTTCCATGTTCGCTCATTTTTACCAAAACCTAGCTTCAGTGTATTGGAAATAAATGGGCAAACATATAGGGCATATGAACACTCACCGTATTTCAACTCAACAAACTCCACCACATCAATATTAATGGTCCATGCTAAAACTAGGTTGAGAACTTGGAGTTGGTTTCTTATAATAGGCCTATTTTCTTAGAGTCAAGTTGGCAACAACTTCATCTATGTATCATATTAGAAAATTTTATCTTATACCCTCTAAATTATATTCCTGTATTTACAATTTATTCAAACTATCAATTTTATCGTACGAAATTTATTTTTTTTAAATTTTTTGGAAAATATTTATGTTCCAAAACACTTTTTTAAAACAAATTTTTGAAAATTAAAATTGTTTTCTAAATTATTTTTTAAAGTTTTTTGAAAATTCAAATTATTTTCTAAATTATGTCTAACTCCTTGTTCGATATATATCAAAGTAATCATTCTACAAAGAAACTATGAGAGAAATTAGAGTCAAGATACATACAAAAGACGCTACAAGTAAAAAATTTCTTGTTTCTCAATTCAATAATTTTAAAATGGTTGATAATAAATCAATTATGAAATAAACTCATGAGATTGAACACATTCTTAATAACTACAAACAACATCAGATGCACATGGATGTATGGATGACAATTAGATCCATACCCAAACCCACAAAAAAAATCCATAATGGGTAGCGTAAAAACCTGCATAATGGGTATGGGAACGGAGACGAGTAATTATCCGCAAAATTAAGTGGATATGGTTGTAGGTACAAATATTATAGTACCTAACCCGCTCCGCACCCACACTTATATAAATATATTATTTATTTATTTATTTATTTATTATATTAGCATTTAGTTTAATTAATTTTTTTTTTATGTTTTAACATCTATTAATATCATTTGACTACTACAATATTTATAATTAAAAGATAAACGTTTGCAAATTTTTTAAGAATTTGATTACGATAAATAGGTTAATAATTGTGACTTTATAACTAAGATTTATGTCTTATTCATCATGACTTTATAATTATACTTGCATATTCCTATCAATTGTTTTTACAAATCCTGAATAATATTGTCGTAGAACTTGCAAATTCATAAAGCATTATTATGAATATTTGAATATGTATTGTAACGAGTGTTCATTTGAAATTTTTTGAGTTATAAAATATTTTGGTTTATAATACTTTATTATTGGATTTAAGATATTTGAATAATTTTTAAATTTAACCACAACAATATCATTTATTTATCGATCTATTTTAGTTAAAGTGTGGGTAATGGGTATCAACACGAACACTTAATACCCATAAGGTAAGGGTAGGAGTATTAAAGTTGATACCCAATATGGTTCGAGCACGAGTTTGGGTAGATTTTTAAAATGCGGTATGGGGACGAGTACTATAGTACCCTACTCAAACTCTACCGATTGTCATCCCTACATGGATAAAACCATTATTGTATCATTCATAATAGACAAACTTCCACCTTTGTGAAAAGATTTTAAAAAAATCATGTAACATAAGAAAGAGGACATATTCCCCACAACAAAATGGAATTGTAGAAAAGAAAAATATGATCTTAGATGAAATGGTAAATATCATGTCATCCTATTTTGGTTTATCAAAAGGCTATTAGGGGGAAGCCATGCTAACTGCATTTTATTTATTAAGTAAAGTTCTAATAAAAGGAACAAGATAACTCCATATGGCTCTAGAAGAAAAGAAAATTCAATCTCAACTATATAGAAGTTTGGAATTGTAGGGTAATTGTTTAGGTTCTTGGACCAAAAAGAAAGAAATTGGGAGAAAGAAAAATTGAATGTGTATTTCTAAGTTATGCTGCAAATACCAAGGCATATAGATTCATGGTTATTGAATCTATCGACTCATTCTATTAACTCAATGATTGAGTCAAGAGATATAATTTTTCAAGAAAATAGATTTAACTCAATTTCACATCCCAATAAAATTGTTCGTACAAGTATACAAAGTCTAAAAAAAATGCATCTAATAATGATACTTTGACAAGTTCAGAACCTAGAAGAAGTAAAAGAGTTCGAAAAGAGAAAAATTATAGCCTAAGCTTCTTTATGTTTCTCGTAAAATGTACAAATGATTCCATCAACAATTATGAATCAATTTACTATAAGTTAGAGAGTGATCCAAACACATATGAAGAAGACTCTAATTTTTGAAAAGAAGTCATCCAAGAGGAAATAGACTCAGTTATGGGAAATAAAACATGAAAATTAGTAGACCTCCCACAAAAATCCAAACCAATTCAATAGGTTGTAAATTGATATTTGAGAAGAAAATGAAAGTTGATGTTAACATTAATAAATTTTGTTACGCCTGTGTTTTATTTTAAAAACAGAAAAAAGAAAAAATAATATTATAATAAAAGCAAACTTCCTTTTCCACCTAACCTCATTTTTTTAAATTCATTTTCCCTTCCTTCGCTCTCTCCCTCCCTCTTGGCAGAACATTCCCCTCATTTTTGTTGCTGTTTTTTTTTTCCTTCCCTTCTCCTTGCTTTTTCTCTCTCTATAATACTCAAACTCTCTACCATTCCAAATGAATTTAACATCCTCACAAGTATAATTTCTCATACTCCTACAAATGCTTTTGGTTAGAATTTTTGAGTTAGGGTTTGTACTCTAGAGAAAAGGGTATCCATCTCCTAAGAGTTGTTGATTGAGACTCATTGAGGTAAATGCACAACCCTAATCCTAGTATGAATTCATAGAAAAATGTAGTTTTGTTTAAAAATCTTATTTTGTGCTTAGGGTATATTTAAATGATTGTTATACTTTCCTAGAGTTAGCAAAACTTTAGAATAATTTTTCTGAAGTCTTAAAAATATTTTTGATACTCAGATTTGTCAGTTGAGATCTTATTAGCTACTCTGAGAGTTGTTGGAGAAAAAACTTAGACAATTCTCCATATTTGTGAGTTGACGACGATCATCGTCATATATTTTATAATGTTGTAATTATTATTTTACTCCTTTTCTATGTTAAAATAATTATTTAAAAATTCGAGGAACACAACCTTTGAAATTTATCTCGATTTTATCATTTAATTATTTTAATAGTCTTTTTATATAATATGTTATTAGTTTAATTTATGTATGAGTTAAAGGTAGTAAAATATTTAATTGTTATGTGATTGAATATGTTTTTCCATGAATTACGATGAAATTTGATATGATTTTAAATACGTATTTTGAGAAATAGTTGTTATAATTATGAAATCGTGAACGGCGTTAGGTGCACCTAGTTACCTCGTTTTGATTAGGGAGAGTTACATGTTAGATGGAGTCGCCCCTATGAGAAATGTCATTCGTAGAAGGAGAGGACTATCAACGCGATGTAAGCTCCCTAATTAATACGTGATGATGCGTTGCGGGATTGAGAGGAGAGGACTATCCGTTAGATGGAGACACGCCTAAGGGAAAGGTCACCCTTAGGAGGAAAAAGCTATCAATGAGATGAAAATGCCTCTTGATTCTAAATTTTTTTGTATTGTTACTTGTTTTATTTTTATGATGATTTTAAGGTCATTCATTTTGATTTCGTTTTGTTATTAACTGGATTTTTAATAACTCTGTTCGAACGGTTAAATTATAAGTTTAATGACTATATACGTGTATATATTTAAATTTCAAAATTTCTAGATTTTAAGTAATATTGTTTAACATGATTGTCGTTCGATTGTAAAGTAGTTATTCGTGCCTTTTTGTGTTTCACCTTCTAATTGATGGTGATTGTTGTCTCCTTACTAAGTCTTTGTGACTTACCCCTTTATCTTGCTTATTTTTTTCAGATTCGCAAGCAGAGTAGAAATCTATTATTAGATTCAAGTCTCAACATATTTCTTTTTGGTAGGCCTCTTTGATCGATGACCATTTTTTGTAACGTATGTTAAGTCTGATGTAAAATGCAACTACTTTAGAGTCTAGAAAGTCTTTTTTTTTTTTTTTGAGAAGTGTATTAAACAATTAGATTATGTTATTTGAAATTGTGACTGAATTGAAAGTTAAATAGGAATTTTATAAATTTGAGAAATGTTGAAATTATAGAGGATACTCTGTCGAAATTTTGAGAATATATATATATATATATATATATATTGAAATGGTAGAGATCGATTTATTTGTTTAATTGTTAAGTTAGTTGTTAGACTTGTCAGGCTAGAAGTATAGCTTGTGTATCGGTCACGACATTTAATTTTCGGGTCGTGACAAATTCAAAGATATACTTGTTGCAACCACATAAAGGATATGGCACAACTAGATTATTCAAAGGTAATCGAATGCTTGATGAATATCATGACTTGTAGCATACCTGATATAACATATGTTGTTGGTAGATTAAGTCAGTATACAAACAATCCAAGTAAAGAACATTGACATGTTAATAGAGTATTAAAATATTTGAAAGAAACAATTAACTATAGTTTAATCTATAGTGGATATCCTTCAATTTTTGAAAGATATATAGATGTCAGTTGGGTAACTTATGTTGAGGATTATGTTTTCACAAGTAGATCGTTCTTCAACCTTGGTAGAAGTACAATTTGTTGGGGTTCAAAGAAACAAACTTGTATTGCCAACTCCACCATAGCTACAAAATTTATTGCTCTAACTACAAGTAATAAAGAGGCTGAATAGTTAAGAAATTTGTAGTATAACATGTCAATTTGACCAAAACCAATGACACCAATATCTATATATTGTGATAGTCAATCCATACTATCATAAACATATAGCCAAGTATATAACAAAAAATCTAGACATATTAGTTTAAAACATAACATTGTAAATGATTTAATTTTAAATGGAGTGATTGATATCCACAGTGCTTGTAAGAACTAAAAATAATCTTGCAAGATCCTTTGGGGAAAGGTTTGATAATGGACATGGTGTTGAAGACATCATTGGAGTTGAGACTCAAACCCATATCTAATTAATCATCAATTGTTGAAAATCAACTAACACTTAAGTAACATTAAGTCTTGAGTTTAATGATGAAAGTAACTATTAGAATGATTGCAAGTACTTAAATATAGATACATTTCAAAGGGTAAGGACTTAAACCATAAGTATAAAGTTGGAAGGTTGAGTTTTACTTTTAATAGACATATAATATGAATTTGCTAAATTACATATTACAAATGTATTTCTAATATAATCTATCTATATAAAGATGAAGTGAAATCACTTCAAAGAATAAAAAGATTTGACTCTTCAATTCTCATCAAAAGAGTACAAAAATATATATCATTTCTCCAACAGGATGAAAAAAAAAAAAGCACAGGATTATAAATTTATACAGTTTCTCAGCAAGAATTACTTATCATTTTGAATTGGCGTTTTTGTGGCAACATTTTGATAGAAACCGGTACCATACATAGATTTTTAGAACCAGTACCTATCAAAGGGACTCACTCATTTAGAGTTTTTTCATAAGAAACTCGATTTTCTCAGCAGATTCATCCATATTTTTCCGTTTGACTTCATCCAAGAGCAAACGGCAAGTTCTATATCTAGGCATGATATCTTGATCAACCATCTCCTCGAACAGATCAAATGCTCGTTTGCATCTATCTGCTCTGCAAAGAGTACAAAAATATATATCATTTCTCCAACAGGATGAAAAAAAAAAAGCACAGGATTATAAATTTATACAGTTTCTCAGCAAGAATTACTTATCATTTTGAATTGGCGTTTTTGTGGCAACATTTTGATAGAAACCGGTACCATACATAGATTTTTAGAACCAGTACCTATCAAAGGGACTCACTCATTTAGAGTTTTTTCATAAGAAACTCGATTTTCTCAGCAGCTTCATCCATATTTTTCCGTTTGACTTCATCCAAGAGCAAACGGCAAGTTCTATATCTAGGCATGATATCTTGATCAACCATCTCCTCGAACAGATCAAATGCTCGTTTGCATCTATCTGCTCTGCAAAACCCATGAATCAGCAGTGTATAGGTTGAAAGATCAAGACCAAAATGATATTTATTTACCATGTCATTTAATATATCATTCAACCAACTATCAATTTTTCCGATTCTAAAGCATGACTTGATCAATGGATGGTAAGTTTGAATATCAGGCTTACATATTCCGGAATCTTCCATCTCTTTCAATATGCCAAAAGCTCTATTTTCTTGTGCAATGTAACAAAACATAGAAATCATTGAGTTATAGGTGGATGAATTTGGTACCACTCCAGCTTTCGGCATCACAACCTTGAATACATGTGTAGCATCATCTATTCTGCCTGCTCTGCCTAACGTATAAATCAACGAATTGTAAAAAAGCAAATCAGGCTTACATCCAGCAGAGTTCATTCTCTGAACTACTTGCAAAGCTTCGTCGATTTTTTCGGCTTTTGCCAGTGCACACATGACAGTAGTATATGTAACCACATTGGGGGAGCAATTTTGAGCTTGCATTTCATCGAGAAGTAAATAGACCTTGTTGAAATTCTGTTCTTGACAATAACATTGGATGATAATGGAATAACTTATAACACAAGGGCGACAACCATATCCTTTCATCTCTTGGATTGTCCAATGTGCCTCCTCAGCACGGCGGATTTTGCACCATCCGTGAATAAATATGTTAAATGTGTTAGCATTTGGAGCAATGTGATGCTTCAGCTCCAAGTAAATTTCACGAGCTTGCTCAACGAATTTCTCTTTGCATAGAGTATCAAGCAACACATTCATGGATTTTGTATTCTTCTCCAAGCCGAGAAACTGTAAGTCATCGAATATCCTCACTGCATCTTTCCACTGTCCTGCCCCAACAAACCTTCTCATTACTTTGGATATAGTACTGAGAGTGATAAAACTCTCTTGACGCATTTCTTCTAAGATCTCTCTCATCTTTTCCATTACCTTCATTCTACCCAATATGTCTATCATCATATCATACGATTCAGCTGAATGTTTAAAATTCGAATGTAAACTTGCCCATTTGAATATACCCAATGCAGACTTCCAATCATCCTTATATCGAAAGAGCAACCTGTTAATAAGGTTTTGAGACGGATGAATATCACTTACAGCTTCATCACTGATTAGAGACTGGAGAATGTCTTCCTCACTGTTTCCTTTGCCAACTTTTGTAGTAAGAATGTCAACAGATCTTGTAAGGTCTTGAGATTGCTCTTTATGCCAAAATTCTCTAGCTTCAGCATGGTGACAATTTGATAACGAAGAAAATAAAGTTCTAGACGAATACACCAGATAATATATGCAAGAGGGATCACGAACAACAGCACGATATATTGACTTCGTGGATCCAACTTTAAGAAATTTCCGAACCATGGTCATGGAAAGTGCTGGAGCGATAATGAGAAGCCAGATTCTGCTTCACAATAAAATCATGAAGAAAATTAGCTATGAGTCTTTCAGATATTGTCAATAAGAATTGAATCATACACTACCTTAGCTACTATTTTTTAGAACATAATAAGGAAAGTATGATTATGAATTATATTACACATTTCATATAGTAAAGAATTGAATTCATTATTGTTACAGGTATGTAATTTTTCCATCTGGTTTTCTATCACTTGATGATAAAGAAAGAAGGAGATATATCTTGCACTAGATGAATATTAATATAATTAAATTCTATACATATTGCTTTGTCATTCATTCAGCTCAGGCACAAAGATATTGCTTAGTAAGTCTAGAGTTTACAGAACCTGTTTTTCCTGATACTAATAGACTACTACCGACACTTTTGGTCGAAGAGGTGTCTTGTTGTCCGACACACCCACACATTGATTACATTCAGTAAATTCCATTTTCTAAAATTATTATCGAAGTGTCAGAGTCTTAAAAGGTCTGCAATCGCAATCTTGACCGCAACATAACGGTTTTTGTGTTGCTGAAACGGCCATGCATTGGCCACCATTTGACAGCGATTGGCGGTCGACGGAACCCTTATTGCACAGCTATATAAAACCCCGAACATAATGAAAACAAGCCGTAAAATGGTGGTGATTCTAGTGTGTAGTGATATATAATAGAAAATGAAAAGGAAAAAAAAAATTGAAATGAGCTAAAAAGAAATGATGGAATCAAGGGAAAAAAACTCCAGCAAATTGGATTAACAAAATCAACAACAGAAACCAAATAAAAGATGCAGAATAATTGTAGCCTAGATGATTGTCTCATTATGATTGCAATAAATGTTTAAAAGTGAAATATATCAAAGCTGCAAGATTATAATAAAAATTGAAAATTAGGAAAATGTAAAACTGAAAGTGGTTGTCAATCACCGCCGCAAATGACGGTGATATCGACATCCTGGAGCAAGCACCAGGGGACGAGAAGGAAATTCCAAAGAAAAAGGAAAAGAAAAGGTGGACTTACTCACAGGTTTTGGCGACCGACGATCAACTCCGGCGGCGTTTTCCGGGTAGTTGAGTTCAGTGCTACTCCAACTTGTTTGCTTCTGTCTGATATAAGGGCAGATCGGTTTTGTTGTTGCTTGAACGCTGAGTATTTGTTTTACCGTCTTTTATCTAGAATATTCTTTCTTCTTTATTTCTAACATAATTTTGTTGCAACAAATTGATTCTTTATATAATTTAATTTAGATATAGAAAGAATTTGTATATTGTTAGTAATTCTAACGGTTAAATAATTAATAAAATAAACAACATAATTGATTATCATATATGTTGATTCTGTAAATTTTTTTATATTATTAACATATAAAAGTTAATATTTTTTAATACAAGTCATTTATCTTTCATTTAAAACATGCATAAATTAATTATATTTAATTTTTTATTTAAAAGATGTTTAGGTGGTAAGTTAAATATTTTTAATAAAAAAATTAATTTGTGTAAATTTTAAAAGGTAAATGATCTTTATAAATAAAACAGATAAAAAAAATCAATGTATTATTATTAGTCCCAAATATAATTTTAGTTTTTTTTTTAGTTTTATAATTCTTTTTACGGGTCTAATTGTTAAAATTAAAAATATATTTGTATTTGTATTTTTATTTAGTAAATGATGATGGGTCTATTTTGTATTTCTATTTAGTGAATGATGATGGCTCTCCCTCTTTAGAGTTATATTTTAATTTGTT